>CM067372.1:31034262-31284262 GCA_034401795.1 Chaetoderma sp. LZ-2023a | reverse complement strand
TACGCAGTACACACACACAGGAGAAATATTCTCCGCCAGAATCATTGGAAACTGCAAAACAAGGAATTTGATCTATCTCCTCACGTGCACCCTCTGTCATAAACTTCTTCTTCTTTTCGATTGCTGGTATCACACTTGGAGAGCCATTCTCAAGATGAAATCTGTAGTTTTCTGCAGTTCTTCCACAGGCCCATACAGCTTTTCAAGAAAATAGGTTGACAAAGGCAAGATCTCTTCTCTCAGCAGCTGATACATACTGCAACATTGAAGTATGTGCTCTGTGGTCTGTTCTGCTTCTCCACAAGAACAAGCGGGCGATGTCGTAAGGTGGAACCGCCTGTACATGTGTTGGTTTAGTCTGTTGTGTCCAGTTCTGAGACGAAAAATGGTCACTTGCTCTGGCCTCGAGAGATGATGGTAGGCATCTTCTGATTGAGGTGTTCTATAGAGTGTCTTGATGATAGTCTTCATCTCTGTATGGGTAACCATGTTTTCTGTCTGATTCTCTTCTGCACCCACCTTTGCCATCTTGTCTGCTTCCTCATTTCCTTGGACTCCACAGTGTGAGGGGATCCACTGCAATGCTATCCGAAAGCATTTGATGGTTTGTAGTGCTTCTTCAAGTTGTGGCAGCTTACCTTTGGTGATAGCCTCAAGGACGGAGCGGGCATCAGATAAAAAGACAATCTGTGCAATAGGGTCTGCTGTTCTGCTGATGGTATTAGCTGCATGAACCAGTGCTTCGACTTCAGATCTGTAGTTTGTGCAGTGTTTGCCCGTCGGTATTGCAGCTGACTCATGTTGTCCGTTTGGATACTGTATGTGCAGTCCGGCACCTCCGCTCCTCATTGCATCTTTGGCTGATCCATCTGTGTAGATCCTTATCCATGTCTCCTGAGGGTATATTTCTTCCAGCATGGTTAGGGTCAGGGCCTTCTTGCTCACATCACTGTGTTCATCTTTGGTTGTGAGATGAGGTACTGTGGTGCGAATAGCTATGCTCTCTAGTTTGTTTTCCCATGGTGGAGGATCACGGGTGTGGTTTGGGTCTTCTATTTGTGCTGGCAACATTTCTTGGTGTTTGAAGTGCTTTTGTCTCTTTCACAAAACTTGATCTTCTAAGTCTTCATGATGACAGCTGTGCTTGCCTGATCTTCATCGGGTGGTTGCTGAACGATTTGAACTTTGCAGCTTGGATCAGTGCTTTGCATTCCCTTCCTTTGCTAAGTGGGGTGATGCCTGCTGTCTGCTCCATTTTTTCTATTGGTGTTGATCTCATTCCACCAGTGATGATGCGCAGTGCCTGGTTTTGTACTCTGTCGAGGTTCTGTTGATGAGATTTAGCTGCTGTCATCCATGAGCTGGGTCAATGCTCAAGGTGTGGTCGTACAGCACCTAGGTAGATGGTCTTGAGGATCCTTTCATTGGCACCCCACTTTGTTCCTGCCAGCTTCCTCATGATGTTTAGCTTTCTTCTAGCCTTTGCCTCTGCATTCTGTATGTGCTCCTTCCATGTTAATCTTCTGTCATAGGTGACTCCCAGGTATGTCTGCTGGTCCTCATACTCGAGTGGAGTACCGCCCAGTGTCAGATTGCCAACCTTGGTTTTGGTGGACGGTGAGAATAGCATGGCTGATGATTTTTCTTTGTTGATGGTAATACACCAGCGATTGGCCCAAGCTGTAATTCTGTCCAAGGCGAGCTGCATTCTGTACGTGGCAGTCGTTGTGTACTCCTCAGTGCACCAGAGTACGAGGTCATCTGCATAGAGGACTGCTTGGATCCCATTGGGCAGCTCTGCTACAATGTCATTAATGAAGAGTATGAACAGAGTTGGTGATAATACTCCGCCTTGTGGCACCCCTTGTCTCAGCAATACATTCTGTCCAGATTGTCCATCCACCAGCACCCTCGCTCTGCGATTGTGTAGGTACAACTTGGTCCATCGGAACATGTTGCCACAGATGCCTGTGCGCCGGAGCTTCACGAGGAGGCCATCCTTCCACACCTTGTCAAATGCCTTCTGCAGATCGATAAAGGCAGCTAGCATCACCTTCTTGGCTTGAAAAGTGTCCTCTATGACCTGTGCAAGATGTGTTGCTTGATCTTCTGTTCTCCTGTATCTTCTGAAGCCGGCCTGCTCTGAAACTATAATGTTCTCCGACTCCAGGTAGCATTGCAACCACTGGTTGATGATGCGCTCCATGGTCTTACATATGCAGCTTGTAAGACTGATAGGATGGTAGCTCAGCACTTTCGTCTTGTTCTTCCCTTTTTTCAGAATAGGAGTCATTCTGGCTTCCTTCCAGCACTGAGGTACCTCTCCATTGGTCCAACTGAGATTAAAGATGTCTAGCAACTTGCGGAGAGATGCATTACCAAGGTGTTGGATCATTTCATTCATAATGCCATCTGGCCCGGGAGATTTCTTCTTCAATTGGCGGATAGCCTTCTTCAGTTCTGCTAAACTAATGTCAACTTTCATTGCATCATGAGTGTTGGTGTCTGTTCTTTCCTTTTGCTCTTTTCTAACCTCTGACACATCCATGGTATGCAAATGTTGCGTTCTTTTGCCTTTCGCAAAGGTATCTGCAGCCATCTTTCCTGTCAGTGTTTGTCCATCTTCTTCAAGAGTAATCTTCTCTCCCCCGACACCCTCATCATTCAGTGCTTTAGTCAGTCTCCATTAGCTTTGTGGTGTCTCTCTCTAAATTAAACCCTGCCGTCTTTTCCCTCCAGCTTCTTCGTTTGGCCTCTGGCCTCCAGCTTGGTCTTTAGATACCTGGCTTTAGTTTGTTGTAGCGTGAAGTGGTTTTCATGACAGGGATTACCCTCTGCATCTTCTCTGGCTTTGTCTTGTTTATCATGTGCTGCTTGCAGTTCTGTTGTCCAGTAGTCCTCGAGGAATCGCTTCGTTGGCAGCCTTGAGGATACTTGAATTAAATTCATTGACCACATTGTTGATGTTTCTCTCTTCTGCTATATTTTGGGTAAGCTCACTGGAACGAATGCCGAACAGACTCCAATTTGCCTTTTTGTAGTTCCACCTTGGATGTTGAGGTGTACTTGTCGAAATACTTCCAGAAAGAGAGAGGAGGACTGGGCAGTGGTCGCTTCCTCCTAACTGCGATCCGACCACTCTACTGAGGTTTCTGTGAAAGTCTGGCATTGTTGTCGAGTGCCACCGGCGCGAGTAGAAGGTACATGTTGCGTAGGCTGATCTGTGGGATCGTTGACAAGTAAAAGGTGTTTTTCATCTTGCCATGCTTCAATGTCTTCTCGTTTATCAAGTGTTCTGTATCCCCAGCTCTGGGACTGGCTATTAAAGTCTCCCGCAATGAGGAAGTGGCAGTCCGGGACCTGGATTGTGTCAAGTGAGAGATACTTGTCATTAGGGCAGTAATAATTGACAATGTCAATCACAGAGTTGCTGGTTGTTGTTACCTTGATCTTGATATATTCTGCCTCTTCCATAAAGGTTTTGATCTGGCTGGCGTTCACGCTGTTTCGGACCAAGGTGATCACCCTACCTTTCTTTCTTCCTCTTCGATCACACCGGAAAATCTGGTAGCCTCTGATCTTAAATGGTTTACCTTCTTGCAGGTGTGTCTCTTGGATGCAGCAGATATCAATGTTGTTTTCGTACAGGAACTGTTCGAGCTCTGATTTCTTGTCGGTAACCCCTTCTGCGTTCCAGTGCATGATGTTGATACTGGGGTTCTCTTTGGGTTTGGTCTTCTCTTTGGCCAGTAGCTCTCCATCCTCATCCCCTGGCTCCACAAGACGAATTGATGGGACCTCCAGTAGCTGAGGGTGGAGCCCGGCGCTGCACCTGCCTGGCGAATCCTCACAGGGCGCGCACCATTTCGGTTGATTCGATCTCCAAGTGTCATTTCATTAGCGTTGTGCATAATGCTCTAGTTAGCCCCTCCAAATGTCTGGATTGACACCCAGTTGGTTACACCCCTGTGCCACGTTGAGGCCGAGCATATAGTCTTAAACAGGGGTCTGTCATAAACAATATGTAGGGGAGACCAAAAGAGAATTCTAAATCTGAATACAAGAACACTTCAGAGACATCGGGCACAAAAAGGACACACCAGTGGCCAAACACTTTAACACTTTAACACTTTAACCTTGCAAGTCACGCAAGGACAGATGTCTCTTACAGAGTCATACGGTTTTGAGAGGCGACCCCGACTCTGATACTAATACACCCATTAGATGAACTAAAGCGGCATATTGGATTCATCAGTTCCATACCATGGACCCCTTTGGCATCAACCATATTGGATAAGACACCCTCCTTTCCCCCCCCTCCCTAAGTCCTCCCCCCACTCATGTCTTTTACGGTTTTCATAGAGGGTTCTTATCCTGCTACAACAAAACATGGACCATTAGCATCCACACATAAGGTAATGATGTCAGCCCACTATGACGTCAGACCAAGTAGTGACAATTTTCTCTCAAATCTGTAGAAACATATCTGTGATCAAGACGTTAAAATGTACAAAACAGTACCCTTCTATTTCACCCTGCATAGAAGGGGTTTCACAAGTCTAAAATACTACACTAGACACATAAAGGAAAGCCAGGGCACCAAAACTACATGGAAGTGCTGTATATGTGGAACAACCTTTTCACGAAAAGCGTGTGCAAAGATGCACTTACAAACACAGCATGCACAAACTGCTGAAGATGCTAAAATGATGCTAGGTGAGACAAAACTAATTAATAACCCATACACCATCGGGATGTGTCTCCCTAGCACCAGTGCCACAACAAGCAAGAAAACCACTAAAGCAGAAATGCTACTGGTGGATGCTTATAAGCGAAAACCTGCAGACTACATACAAAAAGAATTACTTTTAAAAGAAGATCTCCCGGCAGTACGTAACATCGATTAGCACAAATCATTCGAAAAAAACTAAATTCTGTGCAAATAACCTAAACAAAAACGGTAACATTTCAACCGCAGAGGTGTACACCAATGCCACCACAAACCGTGAGGATATATTAAGTGTGCTAGCCAGTCAAATGATGGATTCTCTAACTAACGGCGGCCTAAGTTTACTACCGGAAACAGCGCCCGCAGCAAGATCAGAATCCTTGGATAGTCTATCCTGGCTGAGGGACATAACTCCAAGTTCGAGCGATCAGGAGCTGATCTCTACACTGAGAGAATATTCCATCTCCCAGGACACTCAGCCGGAGGTAAGCACCACACAGGCACAGGCTAGGGAACCACAACCCAGGGTGATGGGGGGCCACATGCACAGGCCCTCGTGGACATACCAGTTCTATCTTTCGCGGACAGTCCACCCACATCAGCCCAATGTGTCACAGCTATCAAACCGGTAACACAAAAAACTTTAGAGACACCTACAGGACAGACAAGCGGCGGTCTGAACGAAGAAGACAAACAGGAGCTAGCAGCGCTAACATTCAGAATAGCTGAAGCCAGAAGGAGAATGTGCGAAATATTACGGAAAAACTATTCTGTTCAAAAAAATTAAATTAAATTCTGTTCTGTATTTCACGTGAAAAAACTCTTTTGCTTGGAAGCATTGTACATTTTTAAAATAAGAAAACAAAGTGGTTAAACATATAGTCAAATCATGGACGAAATGTTGAGGAAACAAATACTTAATTTTCCTTCCTAAACTCAGCCTCCAGTGACTACACTATGCTCAGAATCCGTACTCATTCCTCTTTACTTTTTTAGTTTTAAAAAAAACCCAACATATTTTAAGTGAAAAAAGAAACAGAAGAGACAACAAAATCTTCAAACTTTATTTCATATATATACATGTATATATAACCCATTTATATGAGATATATGAACAAACTGTATCATGTATTTTCATACAAATTGAACAAACAAAATTAAAAACAAATAACCTTAAACAAAAGGATGTCCGTTTTTTTCAATTTTTTCATCTTTTTACTTTTTGTACTCCGACTATTCAAAGAATGCAAAACTCACCCAGTTTTGAAAGTCATGTCTAAAAAGTAAACAAACTCTTTGCCATCCTGTACCCTTAGAAAGGTAAACAAACCTTCCCGATGTTTTGTACCAATTTAACCACAAAATCTACTATTCCCCCCAAAAAACCTCTGATGAGTTTCCCCACAGGAGCGAAACGCCATGAGCCGGATCTCTGAAAGGGAGTAGAAATCGACCAATCCCATGACCATCCTATTTACACTAAGACCACCATCCCCGCCCGCCACTGTTCCCTTATTAATCACTTTCCATGAGCACTAGCATCCATTACAGGAAGCTAGATTACAATTGTCACCACTCTACGGCCCCAGACCGGGACCCTATCAATCAGAACCCATGCTCACTGAGGAAGTCCTCCCGCGGGATCCCCCTGTTCAGCAGTGAATGCGCATGTGCGGCAACGGGATCCCGCCATAGGGACCCCGCCAGCCCCCATGCATGCACACCCAACTGCTCAGCAGGGCGTACCCCGCTGGGGGACCCCTCCAGAAATGGAAATACATGCACATACGCATGCGCAAGATTGGGATCCCACACAGGGACCCCTCTCATGGACAGTAAGCATGCGCAGCCACAGGACCCCGCCATCCCCCGAGGCCTATAAATAGCGGGCGCTCAACCAGTGTCAGACATCCGACTCTGCTCTCAAACACAAGAACAAGCGCCAGGTATCAAACTAATGTGTGTGTTTTTTCACGTTTTTAAAAGGGAAATTTAAAATGTCTTCTTGAGAAGCACTGGGCCGATTTCATTTATATTTGGCAGGAAGCATCCTTAGAGCATAGAGAAATATCATCTAGGGCAAGAGCCGAACCAAATTTGTTCAAGGGAACTTGACCCGCCAAATATCTCGGCGGTTATCTTGCATGACCTAGTTTTCATGAAACCAACTTCTCAAGAACCACTGAACAGGACTGGCTCAAATTTTGGAGATATGATTAAGGACTAATGCTGATTAAAGTTTGTTCAATGGAAGTTGATACGTAAAAAAAACATGGCCGTTGTGGGCAAATCAATATGTAGCATGTTTGGCAGCCATATTGGATTTTATTTGTTATATATTTTGAAGCCCAGTTTTTTTAGGTGTTCTGTTTTAAAATTTGCTATTTTCGAAACTGTCGGATAAACAGTTTAGCGTCCATCTTGAATCTTTTTCCCACCAATTGCTCCTATACTAAAGCAATAGGAAATTTTAAATGTCTTCTTCCCGAGAACCGCTGGGCTGATTTCGAGTATATTTGGCAGGAAGCATCCGTAGGCCATACAGATCCTAGCGGCCATCTTGGATATTGGCCGACTTTTTGAAACTTAAAAGGCTTCTTTTCCGAATCCGCTAGGGGGATCGATTCAAAACTCATAAAAGGTCATCTAGGGCAACAGCTGAACCAAGTTTATTCACGGGAGCTTGATTGGCTTAATGCTTTAGTGGCCGCCATCTTGTATGACCTAATTTGTGTGAAAACGACTTCCACAGAACTGCTGACGGGATCGGGCTGAGATTTTGGGTATATGATTAGGGACTACGGTCCATTAAGGTTTATTCAAGGGAAGTTGATATGTAAAGAATCATGACCGCTGTGTTCTTGTTACAATTCTGGTCCATTGCTTTAGGTTCTACTTATAGCCGATGGGCTTTCTAGTTTAAATGCCTGTTCCAGATGAGCGATACACATCTTGTGTTTGTTTTTTCAGACCTCCATCATGACATCCATCATGAGGATCAGTTAATAATAAACTATGGATGCCAAATGCTGCTGCAAAATATCACTACACAAAGTCTTCTTCAAAATACCGACACACATTCATGTTTTTCTAAGATAGTCCGCTTTATGCTCTAAGTTGTTCCATAATGACTTCTAAAGCATCAGCCTGTGCTGTGATGCTAACTATAGTGGCATATATAGCCATCTCATTTGTACAAGGAACGACAACTCAAGTACCTCCCACATCCTCGCTTTCACAGGGTGTCTCACTGAGGAGCACGTCTTCACCTGTTAGTAAAAATAATAATACAGGAAGTGGTACTGATGGAATGGTTAAGGAAAATAATACAGCTGTGGTTGATAAACCTTCACTGGAACCACCTACTGTTTCACCTGAAACTCATGTGCTAGGTAGCTCAGGTACGCAGGAACAGCTTGACATCAATACAGTGCCTATAGAAACACATGGCGTAACGTCTAGCCCTAAACCGTCATCTATAAAAGCTCCAACATCATCAAAGATAAACATTACAGATGGTGATGCTATAGCACCTGACATTGCATCTTTAGCTGGCAATGTAAATACAAGCAAGCCAGATATACCCATTCTGAGAGGAAATACCAGAAGGTTGATGACTACGACTCCATCCTCACAGGTAACAGACCAGACTAATACGCCTCAATCATCAGCAGTCACAGAACCAACAATCCCTTCTTCTACACCTGTAATTATTGATATAAAGACGAATCCAACACCATCACATCTCACAGATAAACCCACCTCAACCGTGGCAGATTCAGCTGCACAAGTAACCATCAATAAAACTGACCTTGTGTCAACTGTAAAGCCAGTCATAGACCTCATACGTACTGTGTTGCCTTCTATAAGTCCAGATGCAGATAACTCATCAAGCGATCAACAGCAGCCTGACAATGTATCACAGTCATCTCCTAGTCCTGCAACAAAACTGGCTAGTACCACCACACAAACTAATATACCTGATACAGTAAATGCCTCAGCTAATACAGCAGCTCCCAAGCAAACTACAGAAATCATCAAAACTGTAACAGGTATCACATCTGGGTCTTACTCTACCGTCACAGAACTAAGCAACGAAACAAAAGTTAATGCTAGTTCCATGGCAGATGTTTCATCACAGAGCACACTGCAACCTCCAGAAAATGGCTCATCATCGAGCACACTGCGACCTCCATGTGTTTCATTACAGAGCACACAGCGACCTCCAGATGTTTCATCACAGAGCACGCTGCGACATCCAGATGTTTCGTCACAGCACACAGTGGCACACGAAGAAGTTTCATCACAGAGCACGGTACATCCAAATGATGGCGCTCAGAATAATGGATCAGACTCTAACTCTGGCACTCTTCCTACTGGCACACAGACGTTGGAGGCGACTACTGAGCGTGTTGTTATTCATGACATCACTGGAGAGGGTAACTCGTCTGGCCTTGATAATGTGTCGAAACAGAAAGTCATCACCACTCAAACAAGTCTGTCAACAAATGGCAAGATTGCGCTCGGAATCTGTATCCCACTAGCCATAGTTGTTGCCACGGCTATCGGAGGAATTCTTATTTGGAAAAGGTAAGATATATGTAATACAGCTCAGAAATAACGTACCATATTTCCAAAACAAAAGAGAATGTATTGTTGAATATTTTGGACTTAATTTGATTGAAAACCATTGCTGCCTGAGGCAGTCATTATTGCTGCTTGAGGCAGCAATGACTTCAATCAAATTAAGTCCAAAATATTGAATAGAACATTTCTTACACCTTGTTAAAAATTCTACTAACTACCTGTAACTTATTTATTAGCTGTACTGTATATAGAGTCTGTATATATATAGTTAATGTAATATTGTGAAATTTCTCATACAGACAGATTGCTTTATAGCGGAGTGCAGTGGCCAGGAAATCAGGATAATATTGAAACTTATGATGAGACTGGAACCTGTTCCTGCCTGACACAGCAGATTCAACAAATTACCTTCAAATACTTCACCGGCGTATCTCTGTAGAGTGTTTTATTTTGTGGAACATGTGCAATGATACATCTGAGTCTGTGAAACTGTTCCAGTGGTTATATATTAAAGATAGTTTGACGAGGATCAGTCAGTTGAAAAGTATGCATTGTTGACCCTTTAATGTTCGATCTGGACGGAACAGACCTCTGCAGTGGTCTTACTCTATTTCCATTTGCATGTCCAGAAATTATTTTGAAAAGCTTACTAGAAGTATTGGCTCAGTTGTCAAGCTGGCCATTTTTGTGTTAAATTTTCACAGACCTTCTTTTGGGCTTCAACTTTTAGCACTTTAATGTCAAATTTTAAATGTTTTAATTAACTTAAAGGATGAACTGGTGTTTATTTTTCAACAAAGTTGGTGGAAGATGTTGCTGTCATAGACAGCAAAGATGTTGTGGACAGCAACATTGTCCACGAAAATTGTTGAAAAATGTACACCAGTTTCTTCTCTATTGACACAGTAAGATAGAATATTGTACGGTTAACATCATTGCAGAGGCCAGTTGTGGCTGGCTTGATCATGAAAGGGTTAAATGATCTCTGTTGAGGTCCCAGTCATGTTAAAGTTACATCTCTGTTGAGGTCCCAGTCATGTTAGGATTAAATCACCTCTGTTGAGGTCCCAGTTATGTTAGAGTTACATCACCTCTGTTGAGGTCCCAGTCCTGTTAGAGTTACATCACCTCTGTTGAGGTCCCAGTCATGTTATAGTTACATCACCTCTGTTGAGGTCCCAGTCATGTTAGAGATACATCACCTCTGTTGAGGTCCCAGTCATGTTAGGATTACATCACATCTGTTGAGGTCCCAGTCATGTTAGAGTTACATCACCTCTGTTGAGGTCCCAGTCATGTTAGAGTTACATACATGTACATCACCTCTGTTGAGGTCCCAGTCATGTTAGAGTTACATCACCTCTGTTGAGGTCCCAGTCATGTTAGAGTTACATCACCTCTGTTGAGGTCCCAGTCATGTTAGGATTACATCACCTCTGTTGAGGTCCCAGTCATGTTAGAGTTACATACATCACCTCTGTTGAGGTCCCAGTCATGTTAGAGTTACATACATCACCTCTGTTGAGTTCCCAGTCATGTTAGAGTTACATCACCTCTGTTGAGGTCCCAGTCATGTTAGAGTTACATCACCTCTGTTGAGGTCCCAGTCATGTTAGAGTTACATCACCTCTGTTGAGGTCCCAATCATGTTAGAGTTACATCACCTCTGTTGAGGTCCCAGTCATGTTAGAGTTACATCACCTCTGTTGAGGTCCCAGTCATGTTAGAGTTACATCACCTCTGTTGAGGTCCCAGTCATGTTAGAGTTACATCACCTCTGTTGAGGTCCCAGTCATGTTAGAGTTACATCACCTCTGTTGAGGTCCCAGTCATGTTAGAGTTACATACATCACCTCTGTTGAGGTCCCAGTCATGTTAGAGTTACATACATCACCTCTGTTGAGGTCCCAGTCATGTTAGAGTTACATCACCTCTGTTGAGGTCCCAGTCATGTTAGAGTTACATCACCTCTGTTGAGGTCCCAATCATGTTAGAGTTACATCACCTCTGTTGAGGTCCCAGTCATGTTAGAGTTACATCACCTCTGTTGAGGTCCCAATCATGTTAGAGTTACATCACCTCTGTTGAGGTCCCAGTCATGTTAGAGTTACATCACCTCTGTTGAGGTCCCAATCATGTTAGAGTTACATCACCTCTGTTGAGGTCCCAGTCATGTTAGAGTTACATCACCTCTGTTGAGGTCCCAGTCATGTTAGAGTTACATACATCACCTCTGTTGAGGTCCCAATCATGTTAGAGTTACATCACCTCTGTTGAGGTCCCAGTCATGTTAGAGTTACATCACCTCTGTTGAGGTCCCAGTCATGTTAGAGTTACATCACCTCTGTTGAGGTCCCAGTCATGTTAGAGTTACATCACCTCTGTTGAGGTCCCAATCATGTTAGAGTTACATCACCTCTGTTGAGGTCCCAGTCATGTTAGAGTTACATCACCTCTGTTGAGGTCCCAGTCATGTTAGAGTTACATCACCTCTGTTGAGGTCCCAGTCATGTTAGAGTTACATCACCTCTGTTGAGGTCCCAGTCATTTTAGAGTTACATCACCTCTGTTGAGGTCCCAGTCATGTTAGAGTTACATCACCTCTGTTGAGGTCCCAGTCATGTTAGAGTTACATCACCTCTGTTGAGGTCCCAGTCATGTTAGAGTTACATACATCACCTCTGTTGAGGTCCCAATCATGTTAGAGTTACATCACCTCTGTTGAGGTCCCAGTCATGTTAGAGTTACATACATCACCTCTGTTGAGGTCCCAATCATGTTAGAGTTACATACATCACCTCTGTTGAGGTCCCAGTCATGTTAGAGTTACATCACCTCTGTTGAGGTCCCAGTCATGTTAGAGTTACATCACCTCTGTTGAGGTCCCAATCATGTTAGAGTTACATCACCTCTGTTGAGGTCCCAGTCATGTTAGAGTTACATCACCTCTGTTGAGGTCCCAGTCATGTTAGAGTTACATCACCTCTGTTGAGGTCCCAGTCATGTTAGAGTTACATCACCTCTGTTGAGGTCCCAGTCATGTTAGAGTTACATCACCTCTGTTGAGGTCCCAGTCATGTTAGAGTTACATCACCTCTGTTGAGGTCCCAGTCATGTTAGAGTTACATCACCTCTGTTGAGGTCCCAGTCATGTTAGAGTTACATCACCTCTGTTGAGGTCCCAGTCATGTTAGAGTTACATCACCTCTGTTGAGGTCCCAGTCATGTTAGAGTTACATCACCTCTGTTGAGGTCCCAGTCATGTTAGAGTTACATCACCTCTGTTGAGGTCCCAGTCATGTTAGAGTTACATCACCTCTGTTGAGGTCCCAGTCATGTTAGAGTTACATCACCTCTGTTGAGGTCCCAGTCATGTTAGAGTTACATCACCTCTGTTGAGGTCCCAGTCATGTTAGAGTTACATCACCTCTGTTGAGGTCCCAGTCATGTTAGAGTTACATCACCTCTGTTGAGGTCCCAGTCATGTTAGAGTTACATCACCTCTGTTGAGGTCCCAGTCATGTTAGAGTTACATCACCTCTGTTGAGGTCCCAGTCATGTTAGAGTTACATCACCTCTGTTGAGGTCCCAGTCATGTTAGAGTTACATCACCTCTGTTGAGGTCCCAGTCATGTTAGAGTTACATCACCTCTGTTGAGGTCCCAGTCATGTTAGAGTTACATCACCTCTGTTGAGGTCCCAGTCATGTTAGAGTTACATCACCTCTGTTGAGGTCCCAGTCATGTTAGAGTTACATCACCTCTGTTGAGGTCCCAATCATGTTAGATTGTTCTTTTTATGCCTCTAATGGAGGAATCCGGTTTTAGCTATGCCCCGCCCATCTTTAGCTAAGCTTCATCTACATTTGTACACCTCGCCCATGTTGGGATCGATCTATCCCTGAACTCGATGACTATCAATTTCAGCAGCACAGTCAAATTAGTTTCAAAATATTCAACAATATGTTTATTAAAGAGTAAAGACATACAATTCTCACAACTATGCTTAGTCTGTCATCAGTTTAGTGCTTATCATGATCTACAGTATCTACATCATTCATGACGTAATTGATTATGACATCATCCTACACATCACATAGTTACTTATGACATCATATGATTGATAGATAAACTGGAATGTGTGTTTTCAGGCGACGTCCACGTGAAAGTTTATCAGCCCTGTTTGACGGTATGAAGACGCACTTTCAGTACTCCTATCAGAATGCAAGCCAGGTTGATAATGATGAGGTATGTTAAATGCAGAATGATTTAAACTTTTATCATATCTACTGACTTACACATGTTTATTATATTAACTCCTTAATGATACCATTTTTTTAAATGTCAGATATTGTAATCGCCTCCGTCTGTCTGTCCGTCTGTCACGCTATCTCCTCCCAAACCCTTGGGTGGAATTCAGCCAAATATGTGGGTACCCATATGATTCCGCTTTTCAAGACGATATTTACATTTGGCTCCAACCCCAGGGGGTGGCGGGGTAGGGGTCTAAACCGTCGAAAGGTCAAATCACTTGTAATGCAACTCATCTGAAACCGTTGGGCGGAACTCAACCAAATTCAATATGTGAGTTTCTCATGTGATTGTGGAGTGCACGAGGACATTTATATTTCGCTCCACCCAGGACAGAATTCAGTGAAAGTTGGTATGTAAGTTACCCATATCAATGTGGCGTTCATGAGCACATTTAAATTTTACCCCAGGGGTGGGTGGAGGGTGGGGGTCAAAAGTTAAAAGAATTGATTGTAATGCAACTCCTCCGAAACTTGTGGATGGAATTCAACAAAATTTGGTATGTGAGGTGCCCATGTTAATGTGGAGTGGATGAGAACATTTACATTTGCCCCCAGCCTTGGGTGGGGGAGGATTCAAAAGGTCAAGAAATTGATTGTAATGCAACTCCTCCATAACTGTTTGGCGGGATTCAACCAAATTTGGTATGTAAGTTGCCTATATCAATGTGGAGTGCATGAGCACATTTAGATTTGGCACCACCACCAGGTGTTGGTGCGGTCCAAGTGTCAAGTAATTGATTGATACTCCTCCGAAACTAGTGGATGTAATTCAACCAAATTTGGTATATGTGTTACCCATATCAATGTGGAGTGGATGAGCACATTCACATTTTGCCCAGCTTCCTTTGGATGGGGGATGGGGTCAAAAGATCAAGAAATGGATTGTAATGCAACAACTCTGACACTGTTGGACGAAATTCAACCAAATTTTGTATGTGAATTACCCATGTGATTGTGGAGTGCAAAAGGGCATTTACATTTGTCTCCGCCCCCACGGGTTGGTTGTGGGGCGGGGTCAAAAGTTCAAAGCGGTGAATGTGGGGATTTGCGATGGCGTGTCATCAACCGATCATTCTCCTTCGATCAATACTCACCATTCTGTTACTTCTGATATACAGCTGGCCTTGACAGCGGCTCTAGGATTATAGACTTAGAAAGCTTTACCGACTCCTGGGAACCGGGTACTCGGCTCCCAACTGCCGAGTACCCGTTTACCATAGAGCTCATTCTTGTTTGCATAGCAACAAGAGCAATACATGCTTTTTGCATTAAGGATTTTAGTGTTTTAAAATAATCTAAGTCTTTAATCAGTGATAGTTTGTGTGTTCTGAAAGGATTAACTAAGGACTATGGAGAATACCGCCCAAGACAACCAGGTTGTATTGTTCTTTATTATCCATAGTTAAAAGACTTAGGTCTCTAAATTTCGTTGTGTCGCATGTTCCAATTTCTGACCCCATAGAATCTGGGACGTGTGCTAGCAACGATATATGCCAGACGATCGCCTTCTTTAAACCCCAACAGGCGATCGGCAGATATGAAAATAGGTGTTTGCTACGGTATTTCTAACACGAATATCGGCTGACGTCGTTCTCCGTAGAATCCGAGCGGGTGACGTCACACCCGGTCGCTCGGATGTTTATGTGAAGAAAAATTTTTTCATTAATTCGCGCATCTTATTCTGGGTGCTGCGTACTAAAAATGGTACCGGAAACTTTAGAATGATCAAGTTTACGTGCGATCACGATCGGTTTGCAATGATCGGTGGTTTCAAAATTCTTGAGTAGATGTGTGGTCTGCGGTTTTACCGTGTGAGACAGCAGTTTTGTTATAACATTTTGTTGTTTTCTTCACATATCGTGCTGCGTTCGTTAGGAGTATAATTTATATTGATTAGTAAATATACCCTGAATGCTATGCGATATGATTCCTGGAGCCGTTACACATCCTGTAGGATCTATTATGGGTGTGTTGTGCCCGCCGCGTACTTGTCGTCATAATCAATGCGATCGTTGTTGTAACGTGGCGGGGTGGGGTGCGGGGAGGTTACGGTTAATTTATGAGTCAAAATATTTGAAAATTAATTGTCTGCCTTCCATCCGTGTCTCGTTCCGCTTGTTTATTGTAGGTTTGTGCTTATTTTATAGGCCAAGCCAGCCCCGCCATCATGTGACGACTGCCATAAGTTTGTCCGTGTAATGTTCAAGGACCATGTCTGTTTTAGGTGTGCCCTGTGTAATATAGATCATAGGTGTAATGTTTGTGCAGTGTGGTCCGTCGAAACGATGGTTAAGTTCCTTGCCCAGAAGGACTTGGCTGGGTCTGACGCGGGGTCAGGCGGTCCGAGAGGAAATCGTGGAGCGCCCGGTTCGGCCGGTGGGGGTGCTCCACGTCCCCAGCTGGAGGTGGCGGAGATGGCACCGCCGGCGTGGTTTGGTCCGGCTATGCAGGGTTTTCTGCATAGCGTTCTGCCCACGCTGGTGTCGTCCCTGCTACCAAAGGTTGGGGGGCAGTTTCTCCCCATGCCTGGTACGGATCCTGTCCTCGGACAGGATTCTGGACTGGTTACCGAGGGGGCCGTCTCGTACGGCCCCCTGGCGGGCCCGTCTGGCTTCGGCCAGATGGGTTCTGTCTCTCTGCGGCCACCTCCGGGTGGTCCAGTAGCGGTGGCCGGTCCGTCAGGTGTGGGAGCCGTCCGCCAGGACGGCTCCACGGTTGAATCGTCTAGTGACGGCTCTTCGGAGTCTGAAGACGATGAGGCCGAGGAGGAGAGGTTGCTGCGGCCCGTGAAGCCGCAGGTGGAGAATATGGAGGTTGATTCCGTCCTGGACGGAACCGGCTTCCATTTGTCTGGTTTGGCGCAAGCCAGGTCAGCGGCTTCACCTGCGGCTGAGGCCAATCCGTTACCGTGCACTGGTTCCGCGCGGCTTGGTTTGTCACCAGCCGTCAGGGGAACGGGTGTGCCGGGCCAGGCGTGGTACTCACCTATCTCGCCTGGTCCGGCAGCCGGACATGGGGTGCCGTTGGCGCCCGTGTCCGGCTATGGTTCCGCGACGGTTACGGGTCCGTACGGTTTTCCGTGCGGACCTACCCCATGGACCGGAGTGTTTCATGGGGTGGCGGCGGAACCGTGTGGTAGCGGAGTGCCTGGCGTGTCAGCCGTGGCTCCTTGCCGGGAGGCCGTGGCTGGCAGACCCGTGAGCACGTCAACGGGTGACGTGTTTGCGGGGGTATCTTCTTCGGAGGTAGATTGGTCTGATGCTCTGGCGTGGCTAGCCAGAGTGGACCCGTCTGTGGTTTCGGCCACGGCCGATGAAGATGCGCCCCGTCCGTCGGTTGCGTCGATTAGGACGGGGATTTTGCCCGCGGCCCGGATCCAGTCAGTGGGACTGGATCCACGGTTCATTGATTTGTTGGATGCTATTTATAGTAAACAACTAATGACCAAGGGTCAGCTCCCTGCGGCCTCCAGGGAGGTGCGGGCAAGATGTCGTATTCCGCGGGGTGAATACGACAGGTATGGTGTAGTCCCGTCGGTCACGGAGGATGACCGATGGGTACTGGGCGTCCAGAGTGCCGGGTCGGGTGGTCCCGGTCCGGCACTAGTGGATAAGTCCCAGGTACACCAGGAAGAAGTCCTGGCCCTATGCGATGAGGGTGTGAGGGCAGCGATGAGCGCTGTCAATCACTCTTATCGTCTACTTCAGTCGGTGTGGGCTGAAGCGGGGGCAGGCCACCCTGTGCCACCTGTGGCGCTATCGTGTGTTAATGACGGCTTGGTGCTGTCAATGGACGCATTGGCAAGGGTGCAAGCGCGAGTGACGAAGTCCAGGAGGCAAATGGTCATTGACCATATGCGTCCGGCTACGGCAGTCAGGGAACGTCTTCTTGGGACGCCCCTGACAGGGCCTAGCATCTTTGGTGGCCAAGCGCGGGCCATCTTAGAGGACACCGCCAGTATTGCGCAGAATCGGTTAGCGGTAAATCTACAGCTAGAGCTAGTGCGGCAAGCGCACGCACTAGGGGCTGTGGGCAAACCGCTAACGGGACAGCCTTCAAAGAAACAGAAAAAGCATAAGAGCAAGGCGAAAGCCAGGCCTATTGCGACGTCTGTTTCGGCTGGGTTCTCGGAGCCGCCGCCGGCGAAGAAACCCAGGAAGGTTGTAGAGGCGCCTACCCTCCCCAATGTTGCTCCTGACCGCCCTAGAGGTGGGAAGGGCAAGGGGAAGGGTAAGGGTAAGGCCTCAAAGGGCGGACAGAAGGGGCCGAAGCGTACCTGAGGGTACGCAAGCTCCCTTCATATCCGCCTGGACCGCACCTGTGCGACAGGAACAGCGGTGCCAGTTATACCCGTCGTGCCTAGAACGAAATGGTTCTCACTCTCTCTCGTTAAGAAAGGGGGGGGGGGGGGGGGCGGACTGCGAGCCGGACAACCCCGTTAGACGTCGAGGCGTCTATGGTGGGTGGAAGGCTCATGCGTTTCGTCGAGGCTTGGCGAGGTGTGACGTCAGACAGTCTGGTCCTGGGATGGTTATCCCAGGGTTACATGCCGGAGTGGTGGGACTTTCCGCCACAAAATCTGTCTTTGGCACCTGTCTGGACACCCGTACCAAGGGAGCCAGACAAGTTAGAAGCCGTTCAAAAGGAAGTGTCGGGTTTGCTTCTGAAGGGAACAATAAAACCAGCAAACCGGAACACTCCAGGCTTCTATTCAAACATGTTCCTTGTCCCCAAGAGCACAGGGGGATGGAGACCCATACTCAATCTCAGGCCATTAAATTGGTTTATCCATACGCCTCGGTTCCAGATGGAAACGCCGAGGTCGGTAATGGCGGGATTGAGGAAAGGAATGTGGTGTGTATCGATCGATCTGAAAGATGCATATTTCCACATTCCGATGAATCGGAGTTGGCACAGGTTTCTGAGATTTGCGTTTCAGAATCAAGTATGGGAGTTTACAGTTCTCCCGTTTGGCCTGTCGACAGCTCCGAGGGTTTTCACAAGAGTGGTCCTTGCGGTGACAGCGTTTCTCAGAAAAGAGAACGTGGCGCTACACACCTACATAGACGACTGGCTGCTCAAGGCAGACTCGGCAGCCAGGTTGAACGTGGATACTGCTCTGACTCTGAAGTTACTTTCAGATCTAGGCTGGATAGTCAACGAGGAGAAATCCGAGTTGACGCCCACTCAACATTTCGTTTATTTGGGGATGCGATTCGACCTCGAGGAGGGCAGGGTTTACCCATCAGAGCCCAGAGTGGTGTCTCTGTTAGCCATCCTCAGGAGTTTTCGAGTGGGAAACCACATTCAGGCGAGGCGGTTCCTTCAGATGCTGGGCATGATGGTCTCCATGGAGCAGGTTATCCCGTACGCTGCTCTAATGCGAAGACCTATCCAGTTGTATCTGATGTCTCTGTGGAAACAGAGAACAGAACCCCTGTCAAAACTGGTGCCAGTTTTGGAGCCGATAATATCGCATCTTCTATGGTGGAAACAGCGTCAGAATCTCCTAATAGGGGTTTCGCTGCACCTACCCCACCCCCAGCTGTCCGTTTACACGGATGCATCGCTGGAAGGGTGGGGTGCCTGCCTGGGAGAACACCAGGTCTCGGGCACATGGACTCTCCCGGAGAGTCAGCTGCATATCAATCTGTTGGAAATGATGGCAGTGGAACTGGCGTTGGAAGAGTTCCTTCCGATGATCAGGGGCAAGGTGATATTGATACGGTCGGACAATTCGACAGTAGTATCATATATAAATCGCCAAGGAGGGACCAGGTCGCCCACCCTGTGCATCAGGGTGTGGCACTTGATTCAATGGTGCAGGAATTACTCGGTTGTTTTGAAAGCAGCTCATATTCCTGGCCGATTGAACATTCTGGCGGATGCTTTGTCTCGCAGACAGAGAATCTTGCCAACAGAATGGTCCCTCAACCCTCCAGTTCTACGACGGATCTTCGAGCATTGGGGCAAACCCAACGTGGACTTGTTCGCCACAAAGGAAAATGCTCAAATCATGACATATGTCTCGCCGATTCCAGATCCAAATGCCGTCGATACAGACGCTCTGGCGATAAGCTGGAGAGGGATGCATGCGTACGCGTACCCACCCACCATTCTTCTTCCGAAGGTATTGGTGAAGGTCAGGGAGGAGCCGTGTCTGGTCCTGCTAATAGCGCCGTATTGGCCGAGCAGGGCGTGGTTCACGGATCTTCTGGATCTGCTGGTGGAAAATCCTGTGCAGTTGCCCGAGATTCCGAACATAATCTCCCAGGCCAAGGGACGCTTCCTACACGAGCGTCCCGAAATGTTCAAATTGACTGCGTGGATGTTGTCAAACAACGTTCCACGTCGGAAGGCTTTTCTCGACAGGCTGCTGATTTCATCGCGGCTGCGAGAAGGAGGTCAACCTTCAAGTCATATAACAACAAGGTTAACAGATTTGCAGACTGGTGTGAAGAAAAGGGTATTGATACCTTTCAATCCACTATTCAGCAAATAGCAGACTTTCTCTGTGAGCTGTTCTTTACAGGACTAGCTCCCGTCACAATTGCTGGATACAAGTCAGCTTTGGCATCAGTTATCCCTTGTCTAGCCAACAGGGATAGTCCAGAGGTGGCCCAGTTAAACGTGATGTTGAAGGGAATGAGCAATCTCCGCCCGAGACAACCGGTAGTCATTCCAGCCTGGAGTCTATCTTTAGTGCTTAATGTACTGGCCAAGCACCCATTCGAACCGTTGCGTTCGGCTAGTCTAAAGCATTTGACTCTAAAGGCGGTCTTTCTATTGGCAGCTTCCTCAGCTAGAAGGCGCAGTGAGATCCATGCGCTTTCGGCAGAGAGGAACCGATTTATTGTTTCTGGAGAAGGTCTGCGTCTTCTGCCAAGAGCAGAATTTATGTCAAAGAACCAATCTTTGAGATATCCCGGCAAACCGATCATTATACCGAAGTTAACCAGGTTTGATCGTGATGCCAGTGTCTGGTGCCCGGTCCGTGCTTTGACTAAGTACAAGAAACGGACTGACTCGTTACGGTCGAACGATAGACATCTGTGGATCTGCCATAAAAAGCCTTATGGCGCCGCATCCATGGATACTATCTCTCGTTGGGTGGTCGAATGCATTCAGACTACTCATGAGATGGCGACTGGGCACCAGGTGCAGGGCGTAAGGGCACACGATGTTAGAGGAATAGCCGCCTCGACCGCCCTTTACAATGGTGTTCCGTTAGAGGACATCATGGCCGTTGCACAATGGCACTGTGAGTCCTCATTTACGGATTACTATATGAGGGATGTGTCAGACTCAGCCAATCCACTCGCTTTAGCTGTTTTGAAACGATAGTTAGTGACCACACTGCTTTTCCCCTTTTTTCACTTTGGTAAGAAAAGAACCTAAAGCAGGCATGGTCAAGCGAGAGGATGTCAACCAGATTGTGTCACTGATGGCCGAACCGGTGAATGGTTGTAGGCGGTACGTCTGAAGTCCTGTTATCATAAGGTAATTCAACAAGTGAGAGTTTTTTGTATTATGTATATGTATCATGTTCATTCATCTTATATATTCATGCTCATTCCCAGGCTATCTACAGTAATTAATGCATGTAATTAAAATGTTACTTAATAAATGCCCATTTGAACGCCACGAGAAGAAAATTTTTCACTGCATCGTCTCAGTTATGGGGCAAAGTTATTCTAGTGGTAAAATTTGAAGAATAGCCTTCTCTTCTGCGAATAGAGAGTAACCGAGCCAGTCATTGCAGTCATAAATTCTCAAAAAATACAAGTCTCTTGGCTTGCAAATGGACACTGACTAAGCAAAAATCTGACCTTAGCCATTATAAATTTGATGGTCAACCATGCCAAAAGTATGGGGTACATTGGAGGGGGTGGGGTGGTTTGGTTGTGTGTGTGGCTGCATGTACATTTGCCATGTTTGTAGGACAATTGAAGGCTATATTAAGTTTCAGTTGTAAATTGACAAAGATTTTCTTTTCTTGGTCTGCAACAAGTATAATTTTCTTGTAAAATCTTGACCGTTAAAGGTGTAATTGTTATGAGTAGCATCTTAAGCGCTTTGACACAAGATGAGTTAAAGAGTAATAGAAGCGTGCAATCAAACTAATAGCATAATATCTGAGGAATGGCCATTTGCAGAACAAGGGAAGACTTTTGAAAATTTACCACTGAATGACTGTCTCTGTAATGGAGCCAGTCATTCCAGTGGTAAATCTTCAAAAGTAATTTCTTTGTCTACAATCGGACATTTTAGCCTAGGTGACCAGAGTGGTCAAGTGAGCTTAAGCCATGGTGATCGTCCATCTGCTCCTAAACCGCTTGGAGAATTTGGACCAAATTTGGTTGGAAAGATCCTACATGATGGTAGGCTCTAGACCTTCTGTTTGGAATTTTGATTGGTACATGTAAATGTTTTGGGTGAAAATCTTATATTTTATGTAAAATTGACTTTAAATTGTCAAAATGCAACTATTCCCTAGCTGCTTAACACATTTCAACCAAATGCTCTAGAAGACCCATATGTTGGCACACTCCATAACTTCTATTCAGAGGTTTGATTGGTAAATTTGTGGGTGAAAATCTGAGATTTTATGAAAAATTTACTGGAAATTAACAAATGGCTATTCCTAAACGCTTTTGCCGATTTTAACAAGATTCTGCTGGAAGAATGCTACAGTATAGTAGGCATCACAACTTGTATACATAATTTTGATTTGTCAATCTTTGGTAAAAATCTTAATCCATTTTGTTATGGTCCTCTTGGATTTTCTGAAAATTATCCATCATGTCTATAATTGCAAATGGTTCAAATGCTAATGGTCCAGGTGAGCATCACAGGCCATTGAATTTTCTTGAACAAACCTGAGGGTTAAACAGCTAATGCATAGTTTGACTCTCATAGTAAGAATAAAAGCAGAGAGTACAGACACTCCTCACCCTTTAGTTTTTGTCCTATTTCAATAGAATTTCATATTTTATTAATTTTTCAGCTTCGACTCCGTATTATTTTCTGTTTTTCAGACATCGTTTATTTTGAAATGAGACCTCGCTACCATTCATGCTCAGGATAAGGTTATTATCAGGCCAGACTTCACCAGGAATCAGATCTCAGCTATTCGTCCAGGAGTCATTTAGAGTTTAACCCCCTTGCATGCTCACTGGCACAGCATGAGATAACTAACATGTCTAACAGAGAAATGCAACAACTTTCACGCAAATTATTGTCAAAGTATATGAAAGCTTTCTATATTCTCCTGGAAATTGACACACTTTCTCTGAAACAGTATTGAAATACAGACTGCCGAATGTACTGCCGTGAATACGAATTACATGCATGTTTACACTTCCAGAGCTGGCGGACAAATGACTATTTTCACGTGCACGCAGGTTGGTTTTGTTTGAGAAATCCTGGCTTTTGCAAACAATAGACTAAGCGAATATGGCATCCAATAGTTACAACAATTATTGAGGCATGGCATTGCATGCTGGGTAACATTGCAGTCTGGGTAAATTGAATAGATATCACCAGGCATCGCATATCTCGTACAAATGTCTATATTTAAGGGGATATGAGAATTTTAATAGTCCGTCAAGTTGTATGAATTGTATGTATTTACTATTTAATAAACATTGTTTATAGCAGCAACAGCGTGCAGTCAAATTAGTTTCAAAATATTCAACAGCTTACCTGTATAGTTTTCTGGAAATAGATATTCAGGGAGTACAGAGATCGATTGATCCCAACACGGGCAAAGCGTAGGTGGAGGTTAGCTAGAGATGGGTAGGGCAGAGCTAAAACTGGATTCCTCCGCTGTCTTCTCTTAGCCTGCAAATGAAATTTCTCACAATCACTTGAGATAGCATTAAAGAGTTACGTTAAATTGAACTGCTGGAGCTGCATGGATCCAAGCTTAAATTGAACTGCTGGAGCTGCATGGATCCAAGCTTAAATTGAACTGCTGGAGCTGCATGGATCCAAGCTTAAATTGAACTGCTGGAGCCGCATGGATCCAAGCTTAAATTGAACTGCTGGAGCCGCATGGATCCAAGCTTAAATTGAACTGCTGGAGCCGCATGGATCCAAGCTTAAATTGAACTGCTGGAGCTGCATGGATCCAAGCTTAAATTGAGCTGCTGGAGCCGCATGGATCCAAGCTTAAATTGAACTGCTGGAGCTGCATGGATCCAAGCTTAAATTGAACTGCTGGAGCTGCATGGATCCAAGCTTAAATTGAACTGCTGGAGCTGCATGGATCCAAGCTTAAATTGAACTGCTGGAGCTGCATGGATCCAAGCTTAAATTGAACTGCTGGAGCCGCATGGATCCAAGCTTAAATTGAACTGCTGGAGCCGCATGGATCCAAGCTTAAATTGAACTGCTGGAGCCGCATGGATCCAAGCTTAAATTGAACTGCTGGAGCTGCATGGATCCAAGCTTAAATTGAACTGCTGGAGCTGCATGGATCCAAGCTTAAATTGAAATGCTGGAGCTGCATGGATCCAAGCTTAAATTGAACTGCTGGAGCCGCATGGATCCAAGCTTTATGACATATTATATGTGTTTAATTATCTAGTCCAGATTGTATGGAGGGATATGATCTGTCACTCAAGTTTATGACATTGAAATAGATAGATTGAAATATCATCAACTATTATGAGAAAAATCGTTCTGAAAGCTATCCTATCTCAATGGAAGATTCCAGTTGAGCAATCAATCACAAAATATTCAACAACTTACCTGTATAGTTTTCTGGAAATTGAGATTTAGTGTGCATGGATCAGTCGATCCCGATATGGGGGAAGTGTGGGTGGAGTTTAGCTAAAGATGGGCGAGGAATACCTAAAACTGGATTCTCCATGCATCGTGTGTTGTGTGAGTCAAATAATGATGATGATTATAGATTATCCTCCAATTTGTTTAAGTACAAATGTACCCACCAAAGTTATATAGAGTGCTGTAAAGCTTTATTTTCGTGTACAGCATGTTTGAATTGTATTACTATTATTATAAAATTCAATATTTCTACATCCCAAATGATCAGGCAGCCATTACTTAAATGAGTATTTAGAACAAATCTTCTTAATTAGGTTTGTCAAAGTTTGACAAAATCTAGTAATGTTCATTGACCGACTAATGTGTGACCACACCTGTATACGTATATAATATTTACAACTACTGGACAGGTTAAAGTAGTCAATCACCTGTCGTTATTAGTCCATATTTGATATATATCTCAATATTTACACCTATGAGCCAGAACGATGCAGTTAATTTGTCAATCGGTGTATGTAGTCCTTAATTTGCTCTGCATTTATTAATATCAGACTTAATTTTTACAGTATCATTAAGGAATTTTTAAATATAATTTACTGTTATTTATTCCTACAAATGTATGTTTTAATATAGCTTTTATTTTATCGCGACATATACCCGGTAAGTTTTGTACGCTTTCTCGTCATTACATCTTGTCTAGTTGGTACAGTGCTACATTTTATCATTGCAACTATTAATTATTTTAATGGGGTATATGAGACAGCCAAAGACAGCTGAGGCCTCTGACACTCAGAGACAGCTGAGATCTCTACAATAAGAGTTCAATGTATTATATCTATATAAATAATATATTAACCCTTTAATGGTCAATATTCTAAGTTAATTGAAATTTTGTCTCAATGAATGCCCATTTACAGGTCACAATAAGACTGTTTTTGAAAATTTACCAGTGGAAGAACTGTCTCGATGATGGAGTCAGGAATTCCAGTGGTAAAACTGTCAAATAATAATCTTATCTTGGCTCGCAAATGAACATTCTTCAAGACCACTGCAGAGGCTGTTTGGCTGACTTGACCAATAGGGGGCTAACGTATGTATTAAGCTATTTGTAATTGTGCTATAACGAGAATAAGCTTGGCATACTTCTTGCTCAGGCTACGTACCTCTCGGAACACAAAATTAATACGAAATAAGGAGCACTCATAGCCATTGTCGCATCTGCATTGTAGAGAGTGAGACATAGGACCACATAGTATTGCCCATCTGTTGATTTTGAATTCTTACAGGCATTATTATTCAGCAATGCTTTTGGAAATTCATTCTGCATCATTAGTAGTAGTTTTTTCGACTTTAATAAATTGATACGTTGTATTAGTCTTATTTTGCTGACTCTTCTTTCTAAACATCTGCATTAAAAATACAGCTAAAAATAACTGAACATGTTTCCAAAACATCATACGATATTCTGTTTGTTGAATAGTTTGAACATAGATGGATTGAAAGACATTGTCTGCTAGGAGACATTTGTCTTCCAATCTTATTATGGTCAACATAGTCAACAGAACACTTGTTACACCGTGTTCAAAATTGCACTAACTAACATGGTTCTGGTTTTGTTTTGCAAATTGCAAATATATTAAATTACTTTTGAGTTGTTTTGCCGACATTCACTCTCCATGTCTACACAGACGAGACATACATGTACACTCCATGTCTACATAGATGAGACATACATGTACTCTCTATGTCTAGGCAGACGAGACATACATGTACTCTCCATGTCTACGCAGATGAGACATACATACATACATACATGTACTCTCCATGTCTACATAGATGAGACATACATGTACTCTCCATGTCTACGCAGACGAGACATACATGTACTCTCCATGTCTACACAGACGAGACATACATGTACTCTCCATGTCTAGGCAGGCGAGACATACATATACTCTCCATGTCTACACAGATGAGACATACATGTACTCTCCATGCCTACACAGACGAGACATACATGTACTCTCCATGTCTACATAGATGAGACATACATGTACTCTCCATGTCTACGCAGACGAGACATACATCTACTCTCCATGTCTACACAGATGAGACATACATGTACTCTCCATGCCTACACAGACGAGACATACATGTACTCTCCATGTCTACATAGATGAGACATACATGTACTCTCCATGTCTACGCAGACGAGACATACATATACTCTCCATGTCTACACAGATGAGACATACATGTACTCTCCATGCCTACACAGACGAGACATACATGTACTCTCCATGTCTCCATAGATGAGACATACATGTACTCTCCATATCTACGCAGACGAGACATACATGTACTATCCGAGTTTACGCAGACGAGACGTAGATGTACTCTCCATGTCTATGCAGACGAGACATATATAAACTCCATGTCTATGCCGACAAGACACATGTATACTCTCCATGTATATGCAGAGGAGACATACATGTACTCTCCATGTATATGCAGATGAGACATACATCTACTCTCCATGTCTATGCCGACAAGACACATGTATACTCTCCATGTATATGCAGATGAGACATACATCTACTCTCCATGTCTATGCCGACAAGACACATGTATACTCTCCATGTATATGCAGAGGAGACATACATGTACTCTCCATGTCCATGCAGATGAGACATACATCTACTCTCCATGTCTATGCAGACGACAGATACTCTCCCTGTCCATACAGACAAGACATATATCACTCGTTAGTGTCCTTGTTCTGAACACAATTTCTACTTCGAGTAATACTTACCAGATGTACTATTATGATAATTCTAGTCTAGCTCAAACTAAACAATTACAAACTCTTCACTCTCCTTGTCCTGCCCATGCTGTGTCCGGGAATTACCATAGCCCCAGGTACCGAGTCAATTCCCAATCCCAGTCAGATTCGTCTATTTTGCTTGACTTGAAAGTCACATTTTTTGTCAACTCAATTTAAGTCAAATTCTTGCGTTCCAAGTGTGTAGTAGAGTCTCTAACGGTGTCGTCATGGAAGGAAAAGGAAAATCATCACGGGGGCAGGTTGTATCAATCTAGAATTTATACATTCGTGCCATAATGACTGTTTGAAATTTTCTTAAATTGGCACATTGTTTTAAAATGGTAGCCATTGTTGGCGTCGCTCTGGTACCCGTTAACTATTTAATCTTATCCGGGTCCTCGGTTAATTTCTCTTGTGACTCAGTTCCTTCCAAGATGGATGCGCCCGTAGCCAAGATGGCGGCGTCCATGATTAATGTTTTGTTTTGGCTTGGCGTGTCTATGCACTCGTTTTGATGCCGATTTTTAGCTTTCACTTCATTGTCGAGAGTGTTTGTAACGATCAGCATTTATTTCTTGGCTGTATTAATGTTAGTTAATTACCAAGTCGTGTTTATAAATTTCACTCTAAAAGTTTTAAATATTTCCTGCCTAAAGACTTGATTATCATTAATTTAAGAGAAAGTTAATGTTTTCTAAGTAATTTTAAATTACAATCAAGTAAATTGTGCATGTTGCTCGTCATCGTTTGTCATGTGCAACATTTTAATTTTTACTCTGTGTTCACAGAAGGCCAAAAACCAGGACGCGCTGTGTCAGAAGTGTAATCGGTTCATAAAGTGCAAGTACTCTGGTCATCACTGTGTGGCTTGCGCGAAGTGCAAGGTTGGAAGTCCTTGTGATGTGTGTGCGAAGTGGTCGTCAGAGTTGGTGGCGGAGTTCGATCGTGATAGACGTGGGCATTTGGAGAGGATCGCGAGGGATAAAGCGGCCAAGCTGGATCAGGCATCAGTAAAAGGTCTTGAAGAGCGTCTGAACGATCGTATGTACTCAGCATTGGGTGTATGGGCAGCCCAGTTAAAGGCGATGTTTGAGTCTTTTCAGTCCACTGTCCCGGCGATGCAGGCTGGTACAGGGCAACCTATCGGTGGTCCGGCCAGTTCTGTGGAGGGACAAGCACCTGTCCTTCCTCCGGTCTTGGCTCAAGAGCCGATGGCGGAGGAGGAAGATCTCCTGCTTATGGAAGATTCTGGCATGCCGGATCCTTCATTGGTGGTAGAACCGCGTACGTCCCAAGGGTCTCCCTCGGGTTTTGTACGGGTCTGCCAGCCGGGTGGTGATGTCGACGTTCTGTCGGGCATATTTCACCCGGACTTCACTCAACCCGCATTGTCGGTGGAGCTGTGTTCTTCGGTTCCTATTGGCATCCCGGCGGCGGTAGGTGCGGCTCCTCTCGGAGTTCCGTTGTCTGCCGTGGTAAAAGCAGCTGTAGTCCCAGCTCCCGTGCTGGAGTCGATGGACTGCGGTGAATCCGTGTCCGGCCATTCGCTGGATACTGGTGCCGCAAGTAGTTGGGTTATGGACTCACTTCATGTTGGAAGGAGTGGGGTCCATGGTTCTCAGCATGGATCGTCGGTGACTTACTCATCTAAGGATGAGAAGGAAGATAAGAATGGTAGTCCATTAATGGGCGAATCCTCATTCTGCACCGAAGCTGAATGGGTGCAGGTCCTTGGCTGGATGTCCGACCGTCTCGGGTTGGCATCGGATCAAGGATGTCAGCACGATCCAGCGATGGAGCAGATGTCAGAGCGAGCGGCTAGCACTCTGTCAAGTGGCTCTTCAGCCATGCCGACACTCCCCTTGGACACGCAGACTTCTGACATATAGGAAGTTGCGGCGTATCGTCTGGTTCAGCCAGATTATTCATTGCCCAAGGCCCCAAAGGGGATAAGGAGTAGGGTCCGCTTTCCAGAGCAGGCCTATCATCAATATGCCCGGGTTCCACTGCTTTCCGTCATGGAGAGAGAGAGGCATTTAATAGGCTGTTGGCTGCTAAATCGAAGGGTCGTTCTCGTCCCTTAGTTTCCCAGGCCAATAAGGATCCTTTCAATGAGTTAATGCTCATTGAGGATGCGGCGAGGGCAGCTATGGCTGCATTCTCTCACGGCTGTACCGTGCTGCAGGGTATGCTGACCTGCGTGGCGGAAGGTGGGGAAGTGCCAGAGGCTGCTCCCGGAGTTGTCCAGGACACCATGCGCTTGTCCCAAGATTGTCTGGCCATGGTGATCACCAGATCATTGGCGGAGCGGAGGAGAATGGTTCTCGATTGTGTAGAACCAGGACCTGAGATGAGGGCTGCGTTATCTTCTGCGCCTTTCATTGGTCCAGGCTTGTTCGGCGACTCGTCACGACAAGCCTTATCCAAAGTCGCGTCAATGGTCGCAGAGCAGGAAGTAGTCGTGGAAGTCAGTCCTATAAGCAGCATCGGCAAGAGCAACAGAGGCAGCACCAGACATCGCCCTTCCATCCGTCTGGCTGTGATGCCCATCGGGCATCAAGATCACAGGGACCTGGCCGTTCATCCTCATGCAAGTCCTCTAATAAGAGGCCGTATGAGGATAGGAAGAGTGGCGGTTCGGGTCACGGCGGTTATCGTAAGGATAGCCGTGGCAGCGGTCCCGGACCGTCCTATTCCAAGAAACCGCGGAGCCGTGGGTTTCCGGTTTCAGGAACGAAGGGAGTCGAGAATCTTCACCTAAGCGAATTAGCGTCTTATCATGCAATATCGACCGCCAGCTGTGTGCAGATTCCTACCGTCGGAGGCAGACTTAACTGTTCTCAAGCCAATCGGAACTGGTCGTGCAAGATTGTTTAGTCTGTCAGTGATTAAGAAATGGCTACGAACCGGACTGGCTCATCCGTCAATCGTTAGTTCCGTTAACATCGACTCCAGTTTGGACTCCCGTTCCAAGGGAATCTGATCGTCTAGATGCCATTTGCTCTCTAGGCTTCTATTAGATGATGTTCCTCGTTCCGAAACTTACCAGCGGTTGGAGACCAATTCTCAATCTCAAACCGTTGAACAAATTTATTCTTTCTCCAAAGTTTCAAATGGAGACTGTAGCAGCGGTGATGACGGGGCTGAGAAAAGGCATGTGGGCAGTATCGATAGATCTGAAGGATGCATATTTTCATATTCCAATGTCAATTCCTTTTCAGAAATACCTTCGCTTTGCATTTCAAGACAATGTTTGGGAATTCAATGCGCTTCCGTTCGGTGTGACCACAGCCCCGCGGGTCTTCACCAAAGTGGTTCTTGCCATGTCTTCTTATCTTCGCAGGAGAAACAGCTGTTCACACTTATATAGACGACTGGCTGCTGAAGGCGGGGAATCCAGTCACTCTGCGCAACAGTCTTCAGGTAGTCCTAGCCTTACTAAAGGACCTAGAATGGATTGTGAATCTAGAGAAATCAGAATTGACTCCATCCCAGGAGTTTGTTTATCTGAGAATTCTTTTCAATCTCAGAGACGGCGTAGCTTTTCCGGCGGAGAGCAGAGTCAGGCGTTTGATTGCGGTACTGGAGTCAGTTTCTCTAGGAGCCTTTCTGACGGCGCGCCAATTTCTCAGAATACTGGGTTTACTGGTATCTCTAGAGAAAGTGGTTCCTTATGCGGCACTCGGGCGCAGGCTGATTCAGATGTATCTAATGTCATTCTGGTGTCAAGAGAACGGATCCGTTATCTCTGAGAATTCCAGTAAAAGAACCATTGATATTCCACCTTCAGTGGTGGTTATCAGAACAGAATCTCCTGCGAGGTGTTCCTCTACAACCTCCTCAACTGCAGATGTCCATCTTCACAGATGCGTCGACGACGGGTTGGGGAGCGGTATTGGACGATCAGTCAGTGTCAGGGGAATGGTATCGGACCAAAGCGCAGAAACATATCAATGTTCTCGAATTATTGGCGGTGGCATTAGCACTTCGAAAATTCGAGAGCTTAATCTGATACAAGATTGTCCTAGTCAGAGCAGACAACTCAACAGTGATGCCTTATTTGAACCGCCAGGGCGGGACAAGATCACTAGAGTTGTGTATGATGATTTGGAACCTGCTGTGGTGCCAAGAGAGGAATATTATTCTTCGGGCAGCACACATTCCAGAAAGATTGAACATCCTAGCAGATGCTCTCAGTCGAAGGATGGTTTGTCATCCGACGGAATGGCAGCTCAACCAATCGGTAGCGGAGTTGTATTCAAACATTGGGGCAAGCCAAATGTGGACCTATTTGCGATGAAACAAATTGCAAAGATGGTCACATATGTGTCACCGATCCCAGACCCGCTAGCCTTAGCAGTAGACGCACTGGCGATAAGTTGGAAGGGAATGTACGCGTATGCGTATCCTCCAACGATTCTCATCCCAAAAGTTCTGGCAAAGATAAGAGAGGGTGTGTGCCAAGTACTTCTGATCGCCCCTCATTGGCCAGGCCGATCATGGTTTATGGATCTGCTGGACCTTCTTGTCTGCAATCCAATCCCTCTTCCAGACAGAAGAGATCTAATCTCTCCGAACAAGGGTCTGTATCTCCACGACAGACCGGAAATGTTCAAATTGACTGCATCGATGTTATTAAGGGTGGCTTTTCTGAGCAAGCAGCGAAATTTGCAGCTTCAGCCAGGGGGTCAACCACAAGAACATATAATTATAAGAATCAACAAATTTGCACAGTGGTGTGAGAGAGGAGATATTGATCCCTTTTCTGCATCTGTTCAACACGTAGCAGATTTTATCTGTCATTTATATGAAGTTGACAAACTTGTACCTTCAACCCTAGCAGCATATAAGTCTGCATTAGCTTCAGTCATTCCCAGTTTGGCCATTGAAGGAGTGGAGAATGACACTTTAAATGAAGTTATTAAAGGAATGAGCAATTTGCGACCTAGACAGCCAATTCCTATCGCAGCATGGAATCTATCTCTTGTTCTACAGGTTAAACTGTTAAATATTAAATCAGTTTTCTTGGTTGCAGCAGCGTCGGCGAGAAGGAAAAGCGAAATACATGTGCTTTCTGCCGAACAAGACCATTTTGTCATCATGGGTGAAGATTTAAGACTACTTCCACGTTGTTTCCTGGCAAAGAATCAGTCACTTAAATATCCAGGACAGCCGATCAATTTGCCAAGTTTAATTAGACATGACCCAAACTCTTCTGCTTAGTGTCCTGTCAGATGTCTGAAAATGTATAAGAAACGTACTGAGGAGTGGAGAGATGACCCGAAATCTCTGTGGTTATGTCTCAAAGCTCCTCATATGCGCGCCTCGAAAGATACCATTTCTTGTTGGATAGTCAATGCTATTCAGATGTCGCACAAAATCGCTACAGGAAAGCAGATTGATCGTGCGAACGCCCATCAGGTCCGAGCACTAGCAGCATCAGCGGCCCTTTATAAGGGTGTCTCATTAGAAGAGGTGATGTCTGTAGCACAATGGCATGCCGAGTCGTCATTCACTGATTTCTACCTTCGCGACATCTCCAGCGCACTTAATCCGGTAGCCGTCGCCAATTTATCGAATCTTCATTAAAGCCACATCCGACCACTATTTTGCACACATCGCAAGGTTCTTCCACATGCACTGAACAATGGCTATGCACATGATCCTAGGATGACCGTAGATTGGGCCGAACTCCTGGGATGAACAAGAAAAGACCAAGCACTCAAAATGGTGAGTGTTTACATTAATTAAGTGACAAATATTAGTTTACTTACAGTCGATTTACCAGACTGAATAAGTAAATAGTCTGGCCAAGAGTATCTTATTCTTTCAACAGACATTAGACTCATTCCAATTTGAAAATCTATTCGATATACTGATATTTTTTTCAAAATTAGAAGTTGTAATAGCTTCTTTCCACTCTACTGGACTGCCCTAGCTGAGACTTGGGGATGACACAGGTCTGGTGGGTGTTGCTCCCCTTTTTGACAGCCCTCTGGAATTTGTGCGGACAAATGAAGGGGGGGAGGGGGTTGGGGAGCGCGGTCTAGACCATGGAAGTTTAGCACTCTGAGTCAGATTGCGGAACCCAAGCGTATGCCAGGGTTCTAGTCTTTTCACAACCTTCTCTGTCGGATGGTAGATGAGTGCTGGGTCGAGCCTCGCCTCCCACCGGTATTTCTTGTCTGTCGAAATCCGGAGTTTATCATAGTAGTACATCTGGTAAGTATTATTCGATGTAGAATCAAAAAAGCATCCGCTTTTGTTTCTACGAGAATTCGTAATACTTACCAGATGTGCTACGGCCCTCCCTCAGCCGCCCCGCTGAGGTGAGGCTGAGCTGCTTTCACTGTTTGTCAAGGCAAACATAAGACGAATCTGACTGTGATTGGGAATTGACTCGGTACCTGGGGCTATGGTAATTCCCGGACACGGTATGGGCAGGACCAGGAGAGTGCGGGAGTTTTTAATTGTTTATTTTGAGCCAGACTAGATAATAGACATTATCATAATAGTACATCTGGTAAGTATTAAGACTTCTCGTAGAAACAAAAGCGGATGCTTTTTTGAGTATGTGAAACATGGTTTGAAACAACAGAATTCTCAAGCTTCTATCTATTCACCAGTCCAACATGAAAAATCTCCACATTCCTTAGATCTGTAAATAGAATGTTTATTCTATCATTTTTTTTTACTGTTTAAATATTAAATTTTTCTGATGAATGTTTAATTATACTTTGTGTTTTTGTTTGAATATCATGTTTATTGACAGATATAGATAACCAGTATATATGTCTATGGCATCCAATCATCTATTTACATGAGCTTTTTACTCATGTTTATGTTTGTTCTTGTAGCCATTTAAGCGAATAGACCATTTATGCTGAATTGAAGAATAATTACTTTACATATTACATGGAGGCAGGAGCATCAGCTTCTGCATAGAGCATAAGAGTTGAATTGTCATGATTGTTCGAGAAAATAAACAAAATTCATCATAGTATCTCCATTTGCATGCCAAGTGAAATATATTTTTGGAAGTTTACAATTTAAATGACTGGCTCAGTTTTTGTGCCACTCATTCCAGTTGTAGCTTTCCAAAAACAACCTTTTCTTCACCAGAAAATAGAAATTTAGACACTATTTCAGGAGTTTTTGGTGGAGTAATCATTAAACGGCAAATTTTTTTCAAATTATTCAATATCCTGTTTACTTTGCCTTGTAATAAAGATAGGGGGATGTCAGTGATACAAGAGTTAAACAGTGAAACACTACAGACACACTCGTTAATGGTCAACACGTCAAAACCAGACGCTCTAGTGGTCTTCAGGAATGTCCATGTTGCAGGACAAGAGAAGACGATTTTTAAAAAATTTTCCACTGAAATGGCTGGCTCGATAACCACACCAGTCATTCCAGTGGTAAATTAAAATAAATAGTCTTCTATTGTTCTGCAAATCGACATTCAATAAGTAAATATTTTGAATTTCATGAGAAAATGTGACTATTAAAGGGTTAATAGCCAGCCGAAAGAGGCATTTGTAGTAGACGTGAGAAATGTCCATTTTCATGTCAAGAGAAGAACAGTCATTTACAAAGCACAGATTTTGTTTTCCTTGACACCTCTTGACCATGAAAGGGTTAACCATCATATGTTATCTCCTCATCAATAACACTTGCTCCCCTACAGGTATTATACACTCATCAATAACACTTGCTCCCCTACAGGTATTATACCCTCATCAGTAACACAGGTATTATACCCTCATCAGTAACACCTGCACCACTACAGGTATTATCCCCTCATCAGTAACACCTGCACCACTACAGGTATTATACCCTCATCAGTAACACCTGCACCACTACAGGTATTATACCCTCATCAGTAACACTTGCTCCTCTACAGGTATTATACCCTCATCAGTAACACCTGCTCCCCTACAGGTATTATACCCTCATCAGTAACACTTGCTCCTCTACAGGTATTATACCCTCATCAGTAACACCTGCTCCCCTACAGGTATTATACCCTCATCAGTAACACCTGCTCCCCTACAGGTATTATACCCTCATCAGTAACACCTGCTCCCCTACAGGTATTATACCCTCATCAGTAACACTTGCTCCTCTACAGGTATTATACCCTCATCAGTAACACCTGCTCCCCTACAGGTATTATACCCTCATCAGTAACACTTGCTCCTCTACAGGTATTATACCCTCATCAGTAACACCTGCTCCCCTACAGGTATTATACCCTCATCAGTAACACTTGCTCCTCTACAGGTATTATACCCTCATCAGTAACACCTGCTTCCCTACAGGTATTATACCCTCATCAGTAACACCTGCTCCCCTACAGGTATTATACCCTCATCAGTAACACCTGCTCCCCTACAGGTATTATACCCTCATCAGTAACACCTGCACCACTACAGGTATTATACCTTCATTAGTAACACCTGCTCCCCTACAGGTATTATACCCTCATCAGTAACACCTGCACCACTACAGGTATTATACCCTCATCAGTAACACCTGCTCCCCTACAGGTATTATACCCTCATCAGTAACACCTGCACCACTACAGGTATTATACCCTCATCAGTAACACCTGCTCCCCTACAGGTATTATACCCTCATCAGTAACACCTGCACCACTACAGGTATTATACCATATCAATAACACCTGCTCCCCTACAGGTATTATACCCTCATCAGTAACACCTGCACCACTACAAGTATTATACCTTCATCAATAACACCTGCGCCTCTACAGGTATTATACCTTCATTAGTAACACCTGCACCACTACAGGTATTATACCCTCATCAGTAACACCTGCACCACTACAGGTATTATACCCTCATCAGTAACACCTGCACCACTACAGGTATTATACCTTCATCAGTAACACCTGCACCACTACAGGTATTATACCCTCATCAGTAACACCTGCACCACTACAGGTATTATACCCTCATCAGTAACACCTGCACCACTACAGGTATTATACCTTCATCAGTAACACCTGCACCACTACAGGTATTATACCCTCATCAGTAACACAGGTATTATACCCTCATCAGTAACACCTGCACCACTACAGGTATTATACCCTCATCAGTAACACCTGCACCACTACAGGTATTATACCCTCATCAGTAACACCTGCACCACTACAGGTATTATACCCTCATCAGTAACACCTGCTCCCCTACAGGTATTATACCCTCATCAGTAACACCTGCACCACTACAGGTATTATACCTTCATCAGTAACACCTGCACCACTACAGGTATTATACCCTCATCAGTAACACAGGTATTATACCCTCATCAGTAACACCTGCACCACTACAGGTATTATACCCTCATCAGTAACACCTGCACCACGACATGTATTATACCCTCATCAGTAACACCTGCACCACTACAGGTATTATACCCTCATCAGTAACACCTGCTCCCCTACAGGTATTATACCCTCATCAGTAACACCTGCTCCCCTACAGGTATTATACCCTCATCAGTAACACCTGCACCACTACAGGTATTATACCCTCATCAGTAACACCTGCACCACTACAGGTATTATACCTTCATCAGTAACACCTGCACCACTACAGGTATTATACCCTCATCAGTAACACAGGTATTATACCCTCATCAGTAACACCTGCACCACTACAGGTATTATACCCTCATCAGTAACACCTGCACCACTACAGGTATTTTACCCTCATCAGTAACACCTTCACCACTACAGGTATTATACCCTCATCAGTAACACCTGCACCACTACAGGTATTATACCCTCATCAGTAACACCTGCACCACTACAGGTATTATACCTTCATCAGTAACACCTGCACCACTACAAGTATTTACCTTTATGGCTACAACATATTGACTGTATGAAGCTCTTTATTGTTTAAAGCATCTGATTTCATCAGCCTGTAACACACCTTACATAGATCTTCCGGCACCGGTCATGACATATGAATAATAACTACCTCTGTAGTAGTGTTTTTGCACTTACGGAGCTTTTGGCACATATGATTAATATAATTATATTTAAGCAAACATTTTTGTGTTTATCATGCTGTTTTTCCTGTTGTCTCTTATTTGTTCTATTGCCATTACTACAACACACAGGGAGGCTGTGATCACTATTTCTAGCCGAGATTCGAAAATATATATAAAATATGCGTCATGAAAAGATGCAAATTAATATCTGATTGCTATACCAAACAAGCAAGTACATATATTACCCTGTATTTTACTATGTAGTATTTATTTGTAAGATATATCATTGTACAAACATATTATTGTACAAAATACAGTCTATTTTATTCTCTCAATAATTTGCCTATTTGCCCGCCTTATATCATGGGTCTGTAATTACATTGTGTGATAAAAACACTTGGTTGTTCAATATGGTAATAAGAGGTTGCTCAATGTGATAGTCCGAACGCTTTAACGCTCAAACTGACCAAAAGTGGCTTTTGCAGTGCTCATGAGAAATGCCCATTTGCCATTCAAGGGAAGACTATTTTTGAAAATTTAGAACTAGAATGACTGGCTGGATTATCAGGTCAGCCATTCCGTTGGTAAATTTTCAAAGATAGTCTTCTCGTGGCCTGCAAATGATCATTTCTGAAGACCGCTGCAGAAGCGGCTTTTGTCCGCCGTGAACAATAAAGTCATCCCTGTGGTATATTAGATATGTCAGACACTATCAACATATCATGATATATATGTCAGTAAAACAGACAATAGCTATATCTACACATTCACGTTAGCATATTCCTAGTGCAATTATCATGGTATATAACTGTGATTCTGACATATTGCCAATATAGGACAATGAGATATATGTATATTTTTTGCCGTGTTTTAATGAAAATGATTGGCTTATTACAGTTTATAAAGATTCTTTTATTTACTGCGATTTTATATACAAAGTTATATATATAATGTAGAAATCATTGACCCTTTCATGGCGAGAAGCCGACCAAAACTGGCCTCTACAGTAGTCTTAAGGAATGTCCATTTGCCAGCCAATATAAGGCTATTTTTTTTTTATTTACCATTGGAATGACTGGCTCAATAACCGAGTCAATCATTCCAGTGGTAAATTTTCAAAACTAGTCTTCTCTTGGCTTGCAAATAGACATTCAATGAGCAAATATTTAGATTTTCCTGACCAAATTTAGCCATTACTTAGATGTTTACAGAGTAAAGTCCTTCAGTAATCCAACAGTATCTTTTGTACATTTGTTATGTTTCGACTAGAAACACATGATTTAAATTTTGTTACGGTATTGACTCGCAAGTTCCCCGGTATTTAAGTTTAGGCCGATGTTATTACTGCAGAGGCCTGTTTCAGCCGGCTTGACCATTATCAAAGCTACACCTGTATGTGATTGATTGACAATAGTTACTACACCTTGCATGTGTAAAATTATTTGAGCCGTGTTATGTGAGTGACAGTTGTGCATTATATTGGTGCATACCACGCTGTAGCTATATAACTCATATCTGTTAAAACTAAAACTCTAATTATGTGCTATCTTAAGGCGTATTTAACCATTTAATGGTCAAGCCGGCCTAAAACCGGCTTCTGCAGTCATCCTTGGAAATGTCCATTTGCAGGCCAAAAGAAGACCATTTTTGAAAATTTACCACTGAAATGACTGGCTCGATAATCGACCCAGTCATTCCAGTGGTAAATTTTCAAAAGATTCGCTTCTCTTAGCCTGCAGATGAACATTTTCTAAGAAACCAAATTTGACCATGAAAGGATTAACCTGTGTCAGTTACAAAGTAGATTTCATGTATATGAATGTTTAATCATATCTTGCTTTAGCCAAAGATCAAACTTCTAGGAGCTGTCGTAAATTCAGAAAACTTATATTCACCAGAGTTACCTCCCTTAAATACATGCAATTGATCAGAAATCAACAGTAACCCTTTAATGGCCATGAGTGGTTAAGAACATATGGGTTTTAACTCTGGAAAGACTGACTAGCTTTTCAAAGCCATCTTTCTCTTGGTTTGCAACCATGAGACTCATCCAGTACTGGTTTTGAGAGTTTGGACACATGTCCCAAAGGTAAGAAAGCTTCTCAATCCTGCAAATGTTTCTAACCATATAAAATAATCTAACTTGTAGGTTGAGAAACTTTCTCAGCAGAGCAAGTTTTATTAAATCTACCACAAATGTCGGGCGGTTTTGGAAAGAGCACGCTTATTTCAGACAGTAGGTTTTATTGGGGTACCTTTCCTTTTCGGGAAATATATTCGGAGGTGGCTCGCAAAAAGTAAAATATTTTTTATGTGTGATGTAATTACATGTGAGGCAATATAATATGTCATAGACGTATTTTACATGACAGGTATATCACTCATGTGATGCTGGGGCGGGGAGTGCCTGGTTGATGCTGGGGTGGGCAGTGCCTGGTTGATGCTGGGGTGGGGAGTGCCTGGTGTATGCATTCAAAATACACACACCTGTTTGGTCCTGTACCTCCTGAACTGTTTTTTTAATGAAATCTGCCCAAGATCTGGTCTGTTGCACACTCTTTGTACAGAACTTGAACCAGAATAATAGTTTATTTTGTACATACATATATTTTGTTTACTCTAATCATTTACCAAAAATGTGTATTGTGTGCTGGGTATCTAACTATTTAAACAAACATATACAACATAAATACTGTTTTTTATTTTACATCTAACTATTACAAAGATAACTTTGCTTATTGTTGCTGATACGACTGTACATATTCTAATCAGCCTCATTTTAATTGATTATGTAGTCGTCCTTTAAATAATATCCAAAGATGTTATCGCGTTAAGCCAGGGAAGATTATGTTGAAAGCCATTTAATTACGAGGAAATCCGGATGACTATCTGTACACAAGCGATGGTACCTGTATAAACCTATCACTAGAGCGTGAAGGTAGCGAGAATGAACTACCACTAGGCAATGGTGAGTAGATTCTCAAAATAAATTTAGTTATAGTTTTAATCTTTTCCCTTTCGACTGGAAAATTGTGTAATTTTGCAGACAACGTTAATGTAAGCCGTTGCTGCCTAGTTTTTAGAATTACACCAGTTTGCTATTGTCCACAATAATTTACAAACTAATTTTGTTTGATTTGTAACTTTTATTTACCTGTCTGGCTCCTGCAAGCCATTTGACAATAATTTCCATAAGGAATAACTGAACTGGATGAATATTTTGAAAACAATTTGTCTGAAGGTGGCTAACTTAAGCCGCCAATAACCGGTCTCCTGCAAGTCGTCTGACAATAATTTCCATGGAATAACTGAACTGGATGAATATTTTGAAAACAATTTGACTGGTTATTGGTGGCTTAAGTTAGCCACCAATAACTTTCAGTCAAATTGTTTTCAAAATGTCCAGTCCAGAGTTATATCCCATGGACTTTGTCTGTACGAGTTTGAGTCATTGTTTCAAAAACATTAGATAGTAACATTTGCATTTTCTGCTGATTAGTTCTCAAATAATTTGAAGGAAAGTTGCTGCTGCTATTGTCAGCAATAATTGTCTGTCAAATTGTTATAAAAAAAAAAATTTAGCCTAACATGTTTCACGTCTACCATAGAAAATACCCAATTAGAAGCTAAATACTATATTCTTACTACAGGCTATACAGGTAGATCCGTTCACGTCGGAGGCAAACAGTGCAGTGACTAGCATTAGTGTTACAGGAATGGTTTTATACCTAGCATTGGGCAGAAGTGAGAACAATAAAATCCCAAATAATGGCTGTAAAATGGCGGCTCAGAAGAAGATCTTCACTAAATCTTTTTACATTTTTTCTAATCTTAATCCCTCTTGTGTCAGCTTAATCTTATAATGGTTAAACCTGCAAAGTGGCACCTGCAGTTCTCTGGACTGATGGACATTTGCAGGCCAAGAGAAGTTTTTGAAAATTATCACTAGAATGACTGGCGCGGTAACCGAGCCAGTCATTCCAGTGGTAAAATTTCAAAAATAGTCTTGTTTTGGTCTGCACATGTACACTGTCAAAGTAAAAAGTTGGATTTTATTGAATATTAACCATTTAATGATCAAGCGGAACAAAACGTGCGGCAACAGTTATTTTATTTAATCTCTGTGGCAAATTTACACACATTGTCTTCTCTAAATGTACATTTAGTGAGTGAGAATTGCAATTTTCTTTGAGATATCTAGAGCATTAAAGGGTTAATTGATATAGATAGTATTTTGAGTGCTTTGAGGCGCTGTGCTTTGAGGCGCTGTGCTTTGAGGCGCTGTGCTTTGAGGCGCTGTTGACACGAGAGGGAGTTAATGCTTCAGGAGAACCTTAAAGCTGATCAGCCATGCTAAACATGTCAGTGTTAGCGCATACCAGTAACAGTGTTACTATAACCATTTAATGACTAAATTTGTTCAAAAAAATAAATATTTACATATTGAATGTTCATTTGCATGCCAAGAGACAATTATGTTTGAAAATTTACCACTGGAATGACTGGCTCGGTTATCGAGCCAGTCATTCCAGTGGTAAATTTTCATACATAATTGTCTCTTGGCCTAGAAATGGACATTCTCCAAGACCACTAGAGAGGCCGGTTTTGGTCTGCTTCATCGTGAAAGGGTTAACCAAGCATAGCTATAACATGATTTGCTCAATACAGCAAGTTAATAGTTTGCCAGCAGATCTTCACATGCGCATTTGGGAGGTACCGTAATCACTATGCAGAGATGAGCAATATGAGAGCTACCACTTGTGTATTGTGTTGCAGCCATGCGCTCACAATAACAGCTAATGGTTGACTTCCAGATGTATGTACTGAGCGAAATGTTTTAATGTGCGCCAGGAGTGTCAAGTCGATTTTGCCCCAATACTTGGACTGAATAGTTACTGAAAACAGAAACTTATTTATAAATGTTACAGCTACAAGTTAAGATTGGGTATTGATACATAGCTGGTAAGTTTTACTTTGGGGACTGCTATGCTTTCACTGACTTTTCTTAACCTTTTAAGCACTGAAATTGCAGTATCTCATTTTAGCTGTTACTATCTTGAAACTAACTTGACTACAAGTAACAGATTTCATTTCAACCTGATAGAACAGGTAACAAGCAATGTAAGATTATACGTTTAACTTAATCATTCTATATCATTACCCCATTGACGGTTATCAACATTTGTCACCATACTCTTGTGTACTGTTGGAACAATCCACCTTTGTGTCATCTTGCGCTCGTATACAGCGACGGGTGATACCACCTTTGTCTGACCCTATGCTTATGTCCAGTGGCAGATGATACCTTTGTGTCACCATGCGCTCGTGTACAGCAGTGGATGATACCAGCTTTGTATCACCATGCGCTCGTGTACAGCGGTGGATGATACCAGCTTTATGTCACCATGCGCTCGTGTACAGCGGTGGATGGTACCAGCTTTGTGTCACCATGCGCTCGTGTACAGCAGTGGATGATACCAGCTTTGTGTCACCATGCGCTCGTGTACAGCGGTGGATGGTACCAGCTTTGTGTCACCATGCGCTCGGGTACAGCGGTGGATGGTACCAGCTTTGTGTCACCATGCGCTCGTGTACAGCGGTGGGTGGTACCAGCTTTGTATCACCATGCGCTCGTGTACAGCGGTGGGTGGCATGAGCTTTGTGTCACCATGCGCTCGTGTACAGTGGTGGATGATACCAGCTTTGAGTCACCATGCGCTCGTGTACAGCGGTGGATGGTATGAGCTTTGTGTCACCATGCGCTCGTGTACAGCGGTGGATGGCATGAGCTTTGTGTCACCATGCGCTCGTGTACAGTGGTGGATGGCATGAGCTTTGTGTCACCATGCGCTCGTGTACAGCGGTGGATGGTATGAGCTTTGTGTCACCATGCGCTCGTGTACAGCGGTGGATGGCATGAGCTTTGTGTCACCATGCGCGTACAGCGGTGGATGGCATGAGCTTTGTGTCACCATGCGCTCGTGTACAGCGGTGGATGGCATGAGCTTTGTGTCACCATGCGCGTACAGCGGTGGATGGCATGAGCTTTGTGTCACCATGCGCTCGTGTACAGCGGTGGATGATACCAGCTTTGTGTCAACATGCGCTCGTGTACAGCGGTGGATGGCATGAGCTTTGTATCACCATGCGCTTGTGTACAGCGGTGGATGATACCAGCTTTGTATCACCATGCACTCGTGTACAGTGGTGGATGATATCAGCTTTGTATCACCATGCGCTCGTGTACAGTGGTGGATGATATCAGCTTTGTGTCACCATGCACTCCTGTACAGTGGTAGATGATACCACTTTTGTTATCAGCACTTGTGATAATAATCAGTAATTATAATATATAATATAAATATTATATTGTTTAAAATCTTCTTGATTATATTTTCTTGTAATTGTGGAATTGGCAAAATTAAAAGATATATTTTCTGAAAAATATATCATTGTTCTTGTAATTATTACTTTCCATTATCAGATCAGTAATGTCAATACTTTTTGCTGAAGTTAAATATTTGTTACTGATGTATCCATACGTACGTACATGCATGTGTGAGAGTTTGTACATGGTTGTGTGTGTGCGTGCGTGCGTGCATTTCTCCTCCAGCTGTACAGGTTTTGCAGCACTGTATGTGCTAGAGCGTTTGTTCTTCAGATCCACATTCACATTTCGCTAGCCTCATTCTTTTCACGTGTTTTGGCACCACACTGTCCAGATTAGCGATGGAAAATAATGATCAAAGGGTTATGTGACGTTTCTTCTCCTCAGCCATGGACACAAAATAAACTGCTTTCCAGAGGCTGAGTCTCTGTCCTGATGTGGACTCATCTGGAGGCTGTCAGTCTGTGTCCTGATGTGAACTCAAAGTAAGCTGCTTTTCAGAGGCTGTCAGTCTCCGTGTCCTGATGTGGACTCAAAGTAAGCTGCTTTCTGGAGGCTGTCAGTGTCTGTCCTGATGTGGACTGAAAGTAATCTGCTTTCCAGGCTGTCAGTATCAGGGTCCTGATGTGGACTCAGTGTAAGCTGCTTTCCGGAGGCTGTCAGTCTCTCTGTGTCCTGATGTGGACTCTGGAGGCTGTCAGTCTCTGTGCTGATGTGAACTCAAAGTGAGCTGCTTTCCTAACGCTGTCGGTCTCTGTGCTGATGTGGACTCAATGTAAGCTGCTTTCCGGGAGCTGTCAGTCTCTGTGTCATGATGTGGACTCAAAGTAAGCTGCTTTCCGGAGGCTGACAGTCTCTGGACCTGATGTGGACGCATTAATCTGCTTTCCGGAAGCTGTCAGTCTCTGGTCCTGATGTGGACGCAAAGTAAACTGCTTTCCGTTGGTTGTCAGCCCAGCCCTAGTTTGATTTCAAATGCGGTACCACAAAACAACCTTCCTGAAGTTTCTGCTCCAGATGTGGACAAGTTCTAGCATATGTGTTCTAAAGTTTGTTGCCACTCTCACTTGTTGCCACTCTCACTCTGCTACTAGTATCATTCTTTTCAGGTGTCTTGAGATCATTGTCCAGTGTGAGAACAGCCACATGTAGCATGCAATATAGGTGCCCTTGCGAAAAATGTAAAAATTTGATGGAGAGACTAACTTATACTAGTTGTGAGCTGCAGCCAAAGTTGTTGATTGCTCTTCCATCTCTACTTTATTGGTATTATTCTTTTATGAACATCATTTGTTTTACTGGTCAGTGTTGAACCTGTTTTGTCCCGATTGTATGAAGAAGAGCGGGGCTGTTGTGGGTTGCTGCCTTCATTTACCAATGCTTTTGCTAGCATTCCTATGGTATAAATAGAGGCGTGGCACAATTTGAGGCATCAGGGAATGTGAATAAATGACCCAAGGGCCATAGTGCTGATGAGAAACTGTAAACATGTTTACATTACTTAATGTACGACAAGTACCATTGGGCAATCAGGCAAGGGTAACTGTTGCCATAGACAAATGGTGAAATGTTCCTTATTATTGACCAATGAGGCAATCATTCTTACCACTAATGAGTAATAAGTGTCACTGACACTATTAACCAATAGGACAAGACCATTTGTTAATGGGACAAGTGTAACTAATGCCACTGACAAATATGCCTGAGACTACTGACCACCAGAGAAAGCGCCATTGGCTCATGTGGCACAGATAAGAAATGCCCTTTACAAATGGGGCAATGGTCGCAGGCAGACTTGGAGAGAAAATGCAAGGGTATTGGCATCCACGATATTAGTGACCAATGGGGCAACCATCCCTGACACGACTGTCAAATGGTTCAAGTGTAGTAACAGGTGCCATTTACTAATGGGACAATGGTCACAGTAAATCTGGATGAGGAAATGAAAGAATATTGACATTATTGACCAATTGGAAAAGTACCAGTGATCAAGGCGGCAGCAATCCCTGATACTATGATTAGCTTACCTGACAAGAATGTCCAAATGCGCTTATGCCGTGGCGACTGTCCGTCATCCGTCCACCTGTCTGTCCATCAGTTTTTCCTTTAAACTACTTCTCAAGAACCACTGAGCCGATTTCAACTATATTTGGCAGGATGCATCCTCAGGGCAGGGAGATTCAAGTTATTTGTCTGGCGGCGATCTTGAAATTTGGCCTATTTTTAGAAATGTCTTTAAAAACTTAATTGTCTTACTACAAAAGGTAGAATGAGATTACCAAGCGTTCTTTAAAAATCTCCGAAACCACTTGGGTAATCGATTCACAAAGGTTCTTATCAAATATCATCTAGGGTAAGAGCTGAACCAAGTTTATTCAAGAGAAATTAATTGGCTAAAATACACACCTGTGCAAAAGTTAAGCACCAGCAAAAACAATAGAACGTAGAAACATGATGGTACAACTAGGCTGCCATACTTTTTGTCCCCGCGTTAGCTGACATAATTCCAAGTACGAAATGCACATGCATGCATGACTTCACACCGCTTGATGTCCGTGCGTGGCGGGAAACAGCACACGTGTTCAGTTATGTAAAAGTCCAGTTTGAGGTTTAGAACATTACATACAGATTTAGGCGACAAGATTAGGAATTTTGTGTTCATGACCGTGGTTTATTTGTACAGAGAGAATTAGCTCTTGATTGTGAACCGCTATGGCAAGACGAAGGTTAAGTGATCGTGTGAAATGGCAAATCATAGGCATGCATACCACTGGTATGTCATGCAGAGAGATTGGCAGATAGCTGAACATTAACCATACTGTAATCAGTCGTTTGATTGCAAAACATGGGCAAACTAACGAGGTGAAGGACAGGCCTAGATCTGGAAGACCGAAGAAGACTACTGCCCATGATGATCGAGCCCTAGTACGCCTTGTTAGGAGATCTCCATTCACCAACAGCAGAGTGCTCAGCCAGCAATGGGAAACGCGCAATAGAGTGTCAATGTCTACCATCAAAAGGAGACTGTATGCTGCTGGCATGAAAGCTAGGAGACCTGTCAGACGTCCTCTCCTCACTGCACACCACAAAGAGGAGCGTCTGAGGTGGTGCAACGAAAGAAGACACTGGAACATGAGATCCTGGAGACGGGTACACTGGTCCGATGAAAGTCGGTTCCTGCTTCATGCCACAGATGGTCGAACTCGTGTATGGAGGTCCAGACGCACGGCGTACGACCAACGTAACATCATGGAAGAAGTTCCATTTGATGGAGGTTTCGTTATGATATGGGGGTGCATCTCATTTGATTGTAAGCTGGATCTGTTGACTGTACCTGGAACACTAAATGGACAAAGATATCAAGATTCCATACTGGATAGAGTTGTGGTCCCTCAATTTGTAAATCATGCACCTGGAACCCACCCTATATTCATGGATGACAACGGCCGACCACATCGTGCTAGAGCTGTGCATGAATACCTCCGCCAGAATGCCATCGAAACCCTGACATGAACCCTATTGAGCATATCTGGGACATTCTGGGAAACATGGTGAGGAGGAGGGATCCTCCTGTGCAGAACCTACAGGAATTAACAGACGCACTCCATCTTGAATGGCAACGAATACCACAATGGCGTATCAGTCGGTTGGTGACCAGCATGAGACGTCGTGTCCAGGCCGTCATCCAGGCACAAGGTGGATATACCCGGTATTAATAATGACAGTCTCAAACTCGTGCACAGATGTTAAACTTCGTTTTCAGACACCATTAATGACAATCTAGTCACGTGTGTCAACTGTAGGGCAATAGTTGTCAGTTGTGTCAACGTAACCATATTCAGGCCCCGTTTTCAAGTTCAAACAAAAACATACAGTGTTTCCCCACCATCATAATCAGCATTCCTCTAGTTGCATTATTACCTCTTGCACTAAGATGGATGGGTACATAAATGTTTATGCTATTGCTTTCTTCATAGCACATGAATATACCCTCGCATGTGCGTAAAAATAGGGTGGTGCTTAACTTTTGCACAGTTTGGTATAGTTTGGCCGCCATCTTGGATGACTTAGTTTTAGGGAAATTACTCCAGAACCGCTGAATGGATTGGGCCGAAATTTGGGATATGATTAGGACTGAGGGTCATTAAATTTTGTTCAAGGGAAATTTATACGTAAAAAAACATGGCCGCTGTGGGCCAATCAAAATGTATGGTTTAGTGGCCATATTGGATTTTTTTATTTGATGGATCTTGGAGCTGCAATTGGTTTTATATAGGTTTAGGGTATTCTGATTTCAAATTTGCCATTTTCAAAACTGTCGGATAAATGGTTTGGCGGCAATCATGGATCTTTTTCCGGCCAAAAGCTCCCATACTAAATGAATTGGAAATTCAAAATGTATTGTTGTTGAGAACCACTGGGCCGATTTCAATCATATTTGACAGGAAGCATCTGTAGGCCATAGGGATCTAAGTTCATTCAAAGGAAACCGATCGGCCAATTTGGCCGGTGGCCATCTTGGATTTTGACAAGATTTTTACTTAAGTCTTCTCCCATCTCACTTGGGGGATTGATTCAAGACTTATGAAATGTCCTCTAGAACAAGAACTGACCCAAGTATGTTCAAGATTGATTGGCCCACTAGTTTGGCGGCCATCTTGGATGACCTAGATTTTGCAAAACAACTCCAGAACCGCTGAACAGATCGGGCTGAAATTTTGGAGATATAATTAGGGATTACGGGCTATTAAAATTTGTTCAAAGGAAGTTTGGCCGTGGGCCAATAAAAGTGTAGCGTGTTTGGCAGCCAGAATGAACTTTTGTTTTTTGGATTTTGAAGGCCGAAATTGATTTTATAAGTATTTCGATATTCTGATTTCAAATTTGCAAGTTTTCTAATCTGTTGGATAAACGGTTTGGCATCCATCTTGGATCATTCCCCCCCCCCCCCCCCCCCCCCCGAATGCTCCCACACTAAAGCAATAGGAATGTTTAGATGTCTTCTCGAGAACCACTGGGCCGATTTCAAGTATATTTGTCAGGAAGCATCCTTAGGCCATAGACATTCGGGTTTGCTCAATTGAAGCCAATTTGGCATCTTGGATTTTGTCTGACATTTCAAAATGCCTTTAGAGATCTTTTCCGAATTACCTTGGAAGATCGGTTGAAATCAAGGGAACTCGATTGGCCTAATGCTTTTGCAGCAATCTTGGATGACCTAGTTTTCATGAAAACGACTTCTCCAGAATCGCTCAACAGATTGGGCCGAAATTTGGGAGATATGCTGTTCTTATTACAATGCTGATCAGTTACTTACAGTTCTACTTAATATATAGTTAGATCTTTTAGTTGAAATGCCTATGTTCCAGGTGAGCGATACAGGCCCTTGGGCCTTTTGTCAAATAGCTCAAGTGTACCAACAGATGCCATTTACCAATGGGAAAATGGTGAGGGTAAAACATCTGAATGTGGAAATGCAAGAATATTAGCATCCTTGACATTATTGCCCATGTCAGCTGAGCTAAAAATGCCTTAATGAACCAGAGTTAAAGGCCCTTGTTTGCTATTCATAGCTCGAATAGATTTTGCCTAAAGGAACATATCTGCAAAATTTGGTTTTAATCCATCGATAAATAACAAAACATGCCACGAACATATTTTCCCATATGCTTCCATACGTTGAAAATATAGCAAGAACCATAACTCTGCTATTTGTGGACGTGGCCACTTCATATTCATAGACCAAACAGATGTTGCCTCAAGGAACATCTGTCAAATTTGGTTTTAATCCATCAACAACTGATGAAACATGCCACAGTTGTTGACAGACGACAGACAGACAGACAAATCGTGATTGCATTAGGTCACCTAGGTGATCTAAAAACTAACATTCTACCTAAGTCGCTGATGTCAAGCGTCCTGCAGATCGATAAGTCGATCCATCCTCCACTTCACAAAAATTATTCACCCGATCAATACTTTGAGCTTCTAATTAAGCAAGAATAGGTTGGTGTGGGTATTATGCAGGGAAACAAACCAGCAATAGGTAATAGAACTGCCATTGGGTAACAGTTAACCACCTAAAGCTCACATCAACGCAATAGCAGAGCCGTCATCGGATAGAATTTACCCTCCTAAAGCTCACATTAAGATAAGCAATAACAGAGACGTCATCAGATAGAATTTACCCTCTTAAAGCTCACATTAAGATAAGCAATAACAGAGACGTCATCAGATAGAATTTACCCTCCTAAAGCTCACATTAAGATAAGCAATAACAGAGACGTCATCAGATAGAATTTACCCTCTTAAAGCTCACATTAAGATAAGTAGCAGAGCTGTCATCAGATAGAATTTACCCTCCTAAAGCTCACATTAAGATAAGCAATAGCAGAGCTGTCATTCGGTAGAATTTACCCTCCTAAAGGTCACATCGCACTGGTTAAATGGATTTGAAGTTTTGCATCAATCACTCAGATCTAAAGAATTATCTCATCCAAATTGATTTTGTAAATGTTGGCCATATTGGTATTTTGTACTTGTACCAAGTCTTATACTAATCCTCGCCATACCACAATGGATCTCAAACCTTATGTCACTCATTTAGAGTTATTGCATGAAGATTAATCTTCAAAATCACTGCTTGATGGCAATATTTAGATTTCGCTTGCAGGGTGCGGACCATCTGACTTCAAAGGTTTTGCAGAACAGCAGATTAACCGTTTGATGGTCAAAATAAAAAGAGGGCTTCTGTAGTGGTCATGAGGAATGCTCATTTGCAGGACAAGGACTATTTTTGGAAATTTACTAGTGGAATAACTGGCTCAATAAACGAGTCAGTCTTTCCAGCGGTAAATTTTTTTTAAATCTCTTCGCCTGAAAATGGATATTCAGGAAAGAGATTCTGACTTTCTTGCTCATTATTTAAGCGTTAAACTAGTGTTGCACAGCCAAGAGATGACTAAAACGGATAACTGCTTGGAAATAGTGGTCTGGGGTTCTCCGTAGGAAATGTTTCCAAATTAAATGCTCTGAGAAGCAACCTCCTGCAGTCTTAGGCATAAACCTCAACATTGAATTGTATCCAACTTTTACCAATATTATGAAAATCACATTTACAGAAACTTTTCCAGGCAAGTTTCAAATTCAAGTGGTTTCAAGGACTGATGTCCAAATTCAAGTACTTTTTAAATTTGTATGAATCCTTATATTCAGAGTAAAGGGAGATAACAACATGCTCATAATGATATACTTCAAACTCAAATTATTCCCATTTGCTTAGCAAATATTCATATTAAGAGCAAGACAACCATCACTTCTTCGATTGGTGATAGAGATACAAATCTTCCCATAAAGAAGATCTACTTGCAAACAAATTCAAGAATATTTTAGAAAATTTACAACTTCAATGACTCATTAAACCTGTACTGGTCACGCCGACCAAAAACGGCTGCTGAAGTGGTCATGCGGAATGGACATTTGCAGTGCAAGAGAGGACTATTTTTGAAAATTTACCACTAGAATGACTGGCTCAGTAACTGAGCCAGTCATTCCAGTGGTAAGTTTTCAAAAATAGTCTTCTCTTGCCTTGCAAATCGACATTCAAAAGGGAAATATTTAGATTTTCTCGACCAAATTTGGCCATTAAAGCGTCAATCTACAGAAGCAGTCATTAAAGTGGTAATGTTTCAAAACAATTCTCCTGATCTGCAAATGGACAGTTCTGAAGATCACTACACAAGCAGTCATCTTGACCGCTCCATGGTTAGGGCTGACAGGAGAGAGAGACAACAAGACACGTTCATTGTCACATGTACTACATGATTTATTAAGCACTTGTGTATCATGTATGCTATTGCTAGACTTGCTGCCATATTATATATAACCAGGTATCACCTCTTCCCAGGCCAACCCTCACAAGCTAACCACATAACCATAGGCATTCTGCTCATCAGATATTCAACCTCTATACAATAAGATGGTAATGGTAGCAAGAACTGTAGGTACATTAATACACGGTAGCGAGACAAATATTAGTAATAATTATGATAATTAGTTAATTAATAGCCATTCTCTGTACGGAACATGGTACTAATAATGATATGGTGCTATATGAAAGATTTGACAAACAGAAGAACCATAGGATGTCTTATCACAATGAAGATACACTATATGATAGCGTTAGGACCTTATACAAAACAATTATTTGCGACTAACTACTGAATAATATAATAAATAATAACATTAACCAAATGTTAATAAATATTCTTTAAATCATTTCAATGCATCAAAAATTATTTTTAATTTCCAGGCATTATAAATTCATTATCTCCTATATACACATTCATAGGATGGCTAAAATTATAAATAAAATTTACATGAAATTAAAATTGGCAAATTTTATACAATTAAAACTACTTATAATTATAATTTTCCAAATGGACAAATATAAAATGTACAATTCAAAATAATTGCTGTCCAAATAGCCAAATTTAAACATAAAATGCAATGATTCACAAAAAGAGATCAATTTACACAAGAGAATTGTAATTAATTTGCAACACACATGCATTTTCTTAAAACAACAAATTCTAGTTTATGTCTACATGCAAATTACTTTTGCGCTCTACATTCGATAAAGCCAACTCCGCTACAAACTACATTAAGTGCTAGCTAAATGTCAGAAATTAATTTCATTCTGAACACGAGAAACTTGGCCTTAACACGTTACTCCTCAAATCAAGTCAAGAAAATATCAGTTTTCCTCAGAGCTGTCCATTTGCAGACAAAGAGATTATTTTGACAAATCTATCACTGGAATAGCTGGCTAGGCTATCAAGCCAGATATTTCAGTGGTAAAATTCTTTTAAATTGTCTGTTGGCCTACAAATAGTTGGATAAAAAACTGTTGGCCTACAAATGGACATTTCTCAAAACTACTGTAGAAGCTGTTTTTGGCCAGCTGGAGTGTTAAAGGGCTAATCATTAAAGGCAGTTGAATATAAAACATAAATATTTCAAATAATTTTACTCAGTCGCTGACTGTTATTGCCTTACTCATCTACAGACACCACATACTGGCAGTCCATAAAGTACTGTCTGTGTGTAAAACTATGTGCAAACACTCCGCATGAATTTACCCCGAGATACCACTTGCCTAATATCATACACGTTGTTATATATTAGCACATACTGTGGCACTAACCACATTTAATACACACCAATAGCATACACAGTCCAGGCGACAAAGTTTTGTAAGAAAATCTTAATGGGCTTATATTCAATGTCCATTTAAGGGCCAAGAGAACTGTTTTTGACAGTTCACCGCTGTAATGACTGGCTTTGTTATAGAGCCAGGTATTCCAGTGGCAAAGTTTAAAAAATAGTATTCTCTTGGCCTGCAAATGGGCCTTTGTGAGGACCGTGGTAGTGGTGTTTTGTCCTGTATTGGTGTAAGAGCTAAGCAGTTGAATGCACTTAACCTTTTAATGGTCAAGCCAGCCAAACAGACCTTTGCAGTGGTCTTTAGGAATGTCCATTTGCATGCCAAGAGGATTATTAAAAAAAAATTGCCACTGAAAATGCTAAATTTTCAAAAATAATCCTTTCTTGGCCTGAAAATGGACATTCAATAAGCAAATATTTTGATTTTACTGATCAAATTTGACCATTAACCGTCCCACTTTGATGTCAATATTCTATCTTTTATTCTGTCAATATTAAAGAAACCGGTGCACATTTTTCAACAATTTTGGTGGACAATGTTACTGTCTACGACAGCACCATCTCCCACCAAATTTGTTGGAAAATGTACACCAGTTCATCTTTTAATTTAATTTGAAGATTTAAATTTTGACACCAGAGTGTTAAGTGTTAAAGGGTTAAATATAAGGTATTATATAAGCATCACAAATCACTAAATATCTCTATGCTAAAACTTCTGCACATTGATTACACATCAGAAGTAATGGAGCGTAAGATCGTAAAACTGACACAGTTTACATCCTTATAGTGATAAACATTTTTATAATCTTGTTTCTTGAAAATATATAAAAGTAACTTCTAAAAGATCCTGTGGTAAAAAAATAAGAAAAATGTGTCCGCATAAAAGATCATTGAAGATGTAATGTCAACGTGATCATAAAGCGAATTAACAAAGTGAAATGATCATGTGAGTTATTAAAACGTTATTTTTAAACTTAAAACTGATTGCTAATTTAAATATCTGGGTTTATTAACTGCGTGAGATGAATGTTGATTTCCTAATAATGATGCACTGAATGGCTGAGTATCAGTAAAATGTTTGCTGCCTTTTCTAGGATGATGTGAAATTTGAGGTGTTGAACAGCACAATAACAATATGGTGGGTTTGCTACAAGTCTACTTGTAAATAACACACGCACGCACACACATCTACACGTGAATGATTTCTCAACAGATTTTATTAAAAAGTTTCAATCTTCTTCAATGCTAAAATGAAAAAGTTTAATAATCATGATAAATGTACGTAACAATCAAATCTATAACAACTTAATTTAAAATGAGACATACAGGTGAAGTGTTGAAAATGCTGAATTTAATTTGACTGGAAGCTGTTGCCCCCTGCCTGCTTTCTAGTCAAATTAGTTGTAAAACATATAACAATTTGATGTTGGTTTTTATTGCAACTATTACCATGTATGTATGTACGCCAATTCTAGAGAGCTATCTACAGATAATGGACCTTTCCAGGTTATCCATCCATCATATGACGTCATAATCAACTAGGTGACGTAATCATAACCTCATGACTCGATTTAATCTGTCTCAAATGCTTAATACCTTAATCGCACATTGTACGAATTGTATGTCTTTGCTATTTAATAAACATGCTGTTGAATATTTTGAAACTAATTTGACTGGCCACATCATGGGCATCAACAACACCCTGTCAAATTAGTTTCAAGAAATTCAACAGCTTACCACATGTATAGTTTTCTGGAAATTGAGTCCAGAGATCGATCGATTTCAACATGAGCATGGTGTGGGTGGAGCTTAACTAGGGATGGGTGGGGCATAGCTAAGACTGGAAAGGTGCATTGCTCGATGACCTTCTGACATCAGGAATTCAGGCGCCATAGTACAGTTAAATGTTTCCAAACAAAAAACCGCAAACATAATAATTAGTAAGAAATGTTCTGTTGACTATTTTGAAAATAATTGGATTGCCTTAGGCAGTAGTATCTTCCAATCCAATTATGTTCAAAATACTCAACAGTATGTATTATTTTGTTGCGGAAACATTCCAATTGATTTCGAAACTGTACTTTACGATATCCTGATCTTATCTGCACTATAATATGGTATTATTTATGGTAATAACCTTCACGGCTACACATCATCTAAACATACACCACACACACATACATGCACCCACGCATACACACACTAATGACACTGTAATAAATAACACCCATATGAAACAGCATATATACTATCTATACAGACATCAAGCGTTATAAACCAGTTACACTAGAATCATGTACTGTAGAATATTTGACATAATTTTATATATAAAACATTTACCTGGCCATATAACTTAAAGTAACGATATACACATACCTGTACAAAATTAGAAAAATGATTTACTCTTGAGGATAAAAAGTACATGCATCTGTAGTAGTACCAATATATACAGAAATTGGTCCATATGAACTGAAAATATGCCACTCTGCTAAAGTGTGTGCGTGCACGTACGTGTGAGTGCATGCATTGTGTGCGCGCGTGTGTGTGTGTGTGTGTGTGTGTGTGTGTGTGTGTTTACAACAATATACCATCTTGTGTATATTACGATAACTTTATACAGAATTGTAATAGTTAATATCATAAATTAAGCAGTTTTGTAATCATCACAATAATTTCAGAAGTTTATACCATTTATGATAATGTGGTATATATAATGCCTGTCATCGTGTCATGATTATCATCATTATCATCATCATCATCAACAACATGGAGAAGGACAATTATTGACAGACAATCACCCACTTGTGGTGTCTTTGCTGGTTTAATGTGTCAAGGGACATAGTCTTCCTGAGATACGACTGATGTTTCAGTTTTCAAAACTGTGCTTTATTCTGGCTATAATAGCACGAGCAGTGAGCTAGCATTATCTCCCTTGAGTGTTAACACACCCGATCAAACATAGCCTCATTTCATACTGTCTGTGATCTGATGGGAGGACATATAAAGTTCTCTCTGTACAATGATGGTGCTAAACTTTCACCGATAAATCACCCGCTATCTCAATCTTCCAGTCATATTAGTTTCAAAATATTCAACAGACTATGCCACAAATCGTAAAAAATTTATTTTTTCAGGGATCTGCCATTGAAAGGATTAATGATAATGATGTTGTTGATGGTGATGGTATAGTGATAATGACAGTGATGATGACGATGACGACAAAGATGTTGACAATGATGACAGTAGATATAATGTAAGAATGGGTGATCAGAAACTGCTGCCTTATAGAACATGAGGCTACAACAGTAGAATAATAACAAGGTTCTGGATAAAAGTGTATAAATATTGCTCCAGTCTCCCATATATAATATAATGTACATCGAGTACACACTATACAATTGTCTTTATATTATTATTATTATTATTATTATTATTATTATTAGTTATCATCATCATTATTATTAATTATTATTTACTAGTATTATGAATAATTTACTGTGGAATATCATATCACTTGTGCTTGTACAAGATTGAGATCATATGAAAATCTCTTGTTATTACAAAGTTGCCACGAAAAATAAGTTAATAATAACGATCATAATGGATGTGGAATTTGCTATGCGAAAAGCCTGTTCCGCTGTCATATTCATGATCTTGTGAAAGATACAGAGATTTGTCAACTCAAATGTTTTGCACATAATTATAATAATGATGTTACAAAAAATCTATATAAATATCTTCTATGTCCCTAGTAGTACCAAGCAGGTATTTAACATCCGGTGTCTCGGATATCATCAGTATTATAATGGGTATCGTTACGAATCAGATTACTCAGCATTACTATTGACGCAGCAGTCAGATATGAGTCAAGCAAACATGAACCAGTAAGAGCTTTTAAGTCCAATATCGTAGCCAGGCCATTAAACTGAGAACATGTACAACAAACTCGGCCGGGGCATTGAGTGCTGTTGTGATACCGAGGACATAACAAGCCACTGATTAACCCTTTAATGGCCATACTGGCCAAAACCGGCCACTGCTATGGTCTTGTACAATGTCCATTTACAGGCCAAGAGAATACAATCTTTGAGAATTTACCACTGCAATGACTGGGTCGATAAGCGAGCCAGCCATTCCAGTGATAATTTTTCTAAAATTGTATTCTTTTAGCCTATAAACTGACATTCAATGAGAAAATATTAAAATTTTCTTGACCAAACTTAACCATTAAAGGGTTAACTGTTTCTATGATTAGCTAGATTAGCCAACTCTATCAGGCCTGGTCACTGCACTGTAAAGTTCCTGATATGGACAGTTAATGCCATGGTTCTAATTCTTATAGACAAGAAATGACAAATTCCTATGATGTAAGGAATATTCTATTAAATATTTTGAAACTAATTTGACTGGAAACTGTTGCTGCGCGTAGCAGCAACAGGTTCCAGTCAATTGGATTTCAAAATATCCACTAGCTGTCCTGTAATGTTGGGACACTGTAATACTGGTGTTAAATGGTTACTAGCAGATGCTAGGTGCTTGAACAGTCGCCTAATTCTCCCATACTCATGTATGGCACGACTTGAATATGAAGTCAGACCCAATGCTGATATGGGCCAGTGATCTGTGTTTGTGGGTCACACCACTTATATGTTATAGTATTGCTGGTTTGTGCAGTGCTGTGTTTGGCTATTGTGTCCCACATATACTTGTACTGTGCTGCAGATGTCTTACTGAAGTCGAACTTCTTTTTGCTTGCCTTTTTGGCATTTACTGCACTCATTGATAACATCTTTAGTTCTTCTTTCAGCTCTTCTTTCGTTGGTGGAGTCTCATTCATCATCTCCAGACGTTTCTGACGTGCAAGTTCTGCACGTTGTTCAGCTTTGCGCTCGTTTTCAGCGAATCCATGATGTCTAAGATTCAGGTTCTTGTGTTGATAAAAGACCAGGCTGATACGTTTTGGTGAAAAACGATCCGGATGTTTAAGAGCTGTTGTGGCATGAAGCTCCCTTTTTGCAACCTCAAAGATTACCGCCCCGTGTTGCATTGCTACAGCTATCCCACCAACTGTGGGATCAGAGAAGACATCTTCATTAAACTGCATTTCACTTGTGCCCAACTCACCAGCATCCTTCATACAGCCATCTGGGCAATCAATCCGTGATCCAGTGTCCATACGCATCATTGGTTCTACCCGAAACAAGCCCGAATTAGCCTGACTTTTCTCTGACCCCAGGAAAGTTGATGGGGACATCTGTCCAGACAGTGAGTAGTTGTTATATGACCCGCGGCGCTGGTCAAAAAGTTCTAGACTATGATTAGATGATGGCACTTTAAATAGACCGTTGCTGTCAGTTATTGACCTATGCTGGGCGAAAGTGGAACTCGCTCGGGGGTCATCACTAGGATGCGATTGAGGATGATCGGGCTGGACAGATTGAGGCCGAGTGGGTTGGATAGATTGCGGGTGTGCGGGTTGGACAGATCGAGGATGGCTGTGTTGGGCGGGGTGGGTGGGCTGGGCAGAGTCAGGATGAGTGGGCTGAATGCGTGATGAAGGGCTTGTCATCATACTATCCTCGATAGCTTTGCTACGAATCATTACTGCTTCAGATAGCAGATGTAGGGGCGAATCATAGCGTGGCGTTACAGGCATACTCAGATCTCCTCGGGATTTCTCTGAAGACCTGTCATTTCCTTCACGGTTTTTCACGATATTCACATCATGTTGTGGTGTATGAAACATACTGAAGTGGTTAATACTCGGCAATGCCTGCTTCCCAGATTGTGGATCATTATAGCGATAGCTCTCCATCACAGCCAGATCAAACTTGGGCAGAGGACGAGGGTGCGACTGATACTGGTCAAATGTGTCTGGGTTGTACTCTGGTTCAATCAAAGCAGGTGTTGATGCCAGACTCAGATCCCAAGCTTGATTCGCTTCTAGTGTGTTGCAATGAGACTCTTGCTGTTGTTGCTGCTCACTATCAGCTCTAGGGTGTTGTTGTTGTTTATTTGCAAACACAGCTTGCTCTTGTTTGATGTCTAATGACCACGGGCTTTTATGCCTCTCGTGTTCTGGTGAACGAGACGTGCCAAGTGAAGATGTCTCATTCATGTCCTTCATGTGTTTGTTGGAGGAGGAATATATAGGATATGATGAACCAGTGTAATGTCTATGTTTATCACTGGAGTCACTTACTGGTAAATATGGCTTGCTGTTTATGCCAACTTTCATTTCTTCTGCGAGAGTAGTGGCCTTGGAACCACTATTAGCTGCCACTCCTCTCATAGCCGACGCTTCTGGCAGCAGACCTGGGGAGTCGTGTCTCCGCGTGGGTATTGGAGACTCTTGTCTCCTCGTGGGTATCAGCTCTGAATCAAATGTCAAAGGAGAATTGCGCATCTCCATAGAGCCCATGATATGATCATGATGGGACATCCGGAGCGGTGATTGTGCATCAGGCATTGAGATGCTGAATCCAGCATCACTCATACGGTCTGCATTCTTACTGAGCAGCAAGCTTTGGTGGACATCATGTGCTGGTTTTGCAGGGAAAAACTGGTCATTTGGCACTTTATGTATGGGTATTGCATGCAAGGAGTCTAACGTACACATAGCTGCTACCGAGTCATGTCCATCAAGCCGTACGGGACAGCGAGCCACCTCCAGGTCATCAGTATCATTGCTCTTGAACGTTGGTTTATTGTTTATGGTTTCAGGGTATGTACACACCCTTGGTTTGACCTGCGAGTAAAATGGTGTAATGGTACTCATAACATCTGCTATTGTAAGTTGTTTTTTTGAAGCAGGAGCAGGCTGGCTCATAAATCCCTCATTTAATGCTCGAGATTCAGCAGTCTTCTGATGACTGGACGGATGTTCAGTGTTATTACCATGATCATGTTGTGGTCGCTGATCATAGGTGTGATTGAATGACGCTTGCAGATCAGCCTGAGGTGATGCTAACTGTGGAATAGTTTGATTCGGTGATGCTTGATAGTCAACAGAATGGCTGGATGGTGGTCGCTGGAACGGACTGAATGATATCTGCTGATTAGATAGGAACCGCTGGTCACCATTCTGATTAGATGGGGGTCGTTGGTCAATAGATTGGTTAGATGGGGGTCGTTGGTCAAGAGACTGATTGGATGGAGGTCGTTGGTCAGGAGACTGATTAGATGGGGGTCGTTGGTCAAGTGACTGATTAGATGGGGGTCGTTGGTCAAGTGACTGATTAGATGGGGGTCGTTGGTCAAGTGACTGATTAGATGGGGGTCGTTGGTCAAGTGACTGATTAGATGGGGGTCGTTGGTCAAGTGACTGATTAGATAGGGGTCGTTGGTCAAATGACTGATTAGATAGGGGTCCTTGGTCAAGTGATTGATTAGATGGTGGTCGCTGCCCATTATCCTGGTTAGATGGTGGTTGCTGGGCAACACTCTGGTTAGATGGAGGTCGCTGGTCAACACTCTGGTTAAATGGAGGACGCTGGTCAATATTCTGATTAGATGGAGGTCGCTGGTCAATATTCTGATTAGATGGAGGTCCTTGACCTACAGACTGGCTTAATCGTGATCTCTGATCTACAAACTGATAGGATAGCTGTTGCTGATCAATATTTTGATTAGATAGTGAGTGTGGATCTATAATCTGATTGGAGGGAGATCGGTGGGCGATATTGTGATTAGATAGTGATCTATAACCTGGATACTGATTGACCAGTGGTTGAGTTGAATGATTCTGTGTATTTGCACTGTCACTAGCTATCAGATGCTGTTTGTACCCATGACTAGATGCTTGTTCCTGATCTCTGCTGCAAGGAAATCCCTGATCAGACGCATTGTCAGTGAGTATGTGATTGTATCCTGGATTTTGATTGGTTGTTTGACTGTCCATCTGAGTGGATTGTGGATCCGTTGTTTGGTCTAATGATGGCTGGAAATGGTTATGCTCCGGTTGAACCAATGACAGACTTATGATATGCTTTAAAGACTGATCTTGATCATATGATGTGGATGAAAAGGAATTTTCAGGAACAGGTAAGTGCTGTGATGTCACTGCTGAAGGCACACAGTCATCTGGTGTTTGTCCTCCTGCCTTATCCAGTATTAATGATGACTGTGATGATGAATCTAGACTAGAATAGCTCAATGTCCTGTCTAGACCATGATGGTCGCTTGATGGTTCTGATCCTGGTGTAGAAGGCGGATGCACATAATCTATCATGCTCTGATCATGTGTTCCTTCACCAATCATACACACGGCATCCGTATCAGATCTAGTTTTTTTCGGCCGGCTTTTTTTCATCTGTTTAGCTTCTAGAACCTGTGACTGATGAACTGCTTCTGCTGCTGCAGATTTTGTGAAGATGTTTGCTATAATGCGCTGTACTTCAAGTTCCACTGCTTCTGAAGAAACAGTTTCAGCTGATAGCTTTGCCTTTTTAATCTCGGCCAATGCCCGTTTAGACTCAGTTTTAACCGATGAGTTTTTCCGTTCTGCTTTCTTACCTTTCTTAGCCATGACTGTGCCCATCTGTTCAGGAACATGTGATGACATGCTAGAAGTATATTGTATATTCGGATGCTCAGCTACATCAAAAGGCAACTGACTTAAATTCATGGGTAGATGTTGTCGACCTTGCAAGTTTATCTGGTCATGGGATGACTGCTGAGGCAGTGAGTATGTAGATGAACAATGTTGAGGTGTCCTGTGATTCTGCTGTGGTGCACTTACGGATGTCTGCTGTTTGCTCTGATCGTGTACTTCATTACAGACAAGAGCTGTATTCATTGCAAATAGCGAGCCATCTTGGCATTGAGCGTGCTCATGTGGCTGCTGATTAACATTTCCTGATAAAGAATTCAGCTCATGTGGCTTACTGTTAGCACGAGGATGGATGAGATTACTGTTAGCAGAAGGATGAATGCAGTCTAGTGGCGTGTTTGTGCATCTCTCAACTTCCCTTGTTACCTCAATCACTGAACTCTTACTTGATGTATCACCTAAACTCTCCACCACACATTGTGCTTGGCTCTGAGGAAACAGACTGCTGGATAGCAATGGTACTGATGGTGTCGAGTTGACCGCGGTCTCTGCTGTAGAATTGGGCAAACATGATACAGTATTCTGATCATGAGCCGGTAATACTGCACCTGCTTGTGATGTGGTGTCTAATGATGCTGCGTCAAATGATGATAAAGCTGATAATGATGATGGCACAGCTATGCTAGGAGATACCATGGACGGTAAATTTTGAGGTAGTAATCGATGTTGATCCCGTGACTCAGCTGATATGACACATAATAAATTGGCGGACATGGTAGGTGTGCCAGATCTATTCCCTGACATGATTGGTGTACCAGGAGACATATTCCCTGATATACTGAAACCATTTTTTAGGTGTGGGTCGACACAGCTGTTAGTCGAAATATCTGATGTTCTTGCCTGAGCCACAACATGCATGTTACCATTAAGTTCTCCAGAGTCTGCTAAAATGCTGACCGTGCTGCTAGCAATACTCTGTAAATATTTGTTCTCATTCCCATCACCACACGAAACATTTCTCTTCTCAAGGTCAGGGACCTTTTGTTGAGAATCAATTTTTAACACTTGCTCACTATTATTTAGACTGTCATCAAACTTTACCTGGTCTACAACCTTCTCAGATGGAGCGTTTACATGTGGAGAAAAGTTTTTCAGGATATTTCTGGATGGGAAAGTTCCATGTGAGTAAAAATGTCCCCAAAATGCTTCATATACCTTATAAAAGTTAGGCTGCTGTGAGTATGACATAACTTCTTCCCACGTCACCGGCTCACCTTTATCAAGGTCAGTTTTCACAAGTTTCTGATTGGCTAAAGAATTTAATCTGGGCGATGCTCCGACAGACGCTGACCGGTCAGGTCTTAGGACATTAGTGGCAGATAGCGGGATGATGCTCGGATTACTTGCTTCAGATTTTCTCTTGATGATTCTAGACTTTATTTTGCCACCAAGTGAGCTTGTTGATCGATGCTTCCGCATTGATGGCTTTGTCTTAAGACCTGTGTGTTGGTGGTGTCCGAATCTATAAGGAGTTTGCATGTGAGAACCAGTAAACTGAGGCGGGACTGAGCATGATCGAGCATATCTTTCAGGGGGGACCAGCGGGGAGAGCGAGCTCCGAGCACGTCGTTTTGTTGCCCCTGCAGGACTGAGGTTGTCTTTCTTGCCTTTACGTTTCTTAGGTGACTCTAATGGGTATGGCCTTGTACGTGCTTCCATTGGGTAATTAGCGAGGACTTCTAATGAGCCATTCTTCACCTTTTCAAGCATGCCGAGTTCACTGCCGTACTCATCAGTGTTGTCAATAACATAGAGAGGCAGTACATGAAGCTGCTCGTCATCCACTCGCTCAAAGCGTTTGTGTCGTGTCAATGTCACAACCTGAAACACATCAACAATACACTATTAACATATTTAATATCAATAAGTACGACAATCGGAGTGATCACACCTCCCCTATCCTTGGACATAAAATTTCTTTAATTGGATAACTTTAAACTTTGATTCACAAAACAGTAGGATTCTTCAGACACCCCATCCCAGAGGGCCTTCAATGTAAGTTTTGCACAATTCCTCTCAGTAGAACCTGAGAGCTATCATCTGGAAACACAATTAAATTTCCTTAATTTGGTCACCATGACCCCAAAATCAATAGGGTTCTTCAGACCCCCTTGAACAACATTCTACACAAGATTATTGGCAGTAGAACTTGACTGATCATCCAGAAACACAATGCAGTCCTGAATTGGGTCGTCATGATATTGACCTTTGTATCCCAAAATCAATAAGCAATTTCACACCCAAGGGCAATATATTACCCAAGGGAATTCTCATACCCAAGGACGATCTAGCACCCAAGGTTCGATGATCTTACACCCAATGGCAATCTCAGATCCAAGGACAATCTGACACGCAAGGGCAATCTTGCACCAAGGGAATTTATACACCCAAGGACAATCTTGCACCTAAAGGCAATCACACAGCTAAGAGAAAACAAGGACAATTTGACACCCAATGACAATATTGCACTAAAGTATAATCTTGCACACAACATGACCAACGGCAATCTCTCAAAGGATAATCTTGAACCAAAGGGCAATCTCACAAAAGGGTCATTCCGTATAAGATGGACCAATGCCCGTCAACTCATAGTCACGGATTTCCTTCAAACTTTCTCAGTGTGAGCATATGGATGTTTTAGTTGAGCATGACAATTTTTTAACTGATACGTGAAATACTTTTTGAAAAATGCCCTCTCAAAGACCCCTATGCTAAAATTGACAAAAGTTTCAAGTACAAATCCAATGTTTGAGACATCATATCTCATCCAATATACTGTTTACAATACTAGATCTTTTCATTCTAATGCTCTGGTCAGCATACTTGAGGAAAATAACAAGCAATATGGGTTGACTTGTTTTGGGTGTGTTTTAGGGGTCACCAAAAACGTTAAAAACAGCTAATTTTCCTGTTTCAACAAAATTTGGTGATACAGTAAAATGTATATTATAGTTGCTGTAACTAAATGATTTCTACCCAGTTCACTAGAGCTAATATTAGCTTAGTAATATTTACTGACTAACAGCAAGGTTTGCTCATCAAAAAATTTGGGGGGCCCAATGCACCACCCCTGTTCACAAAAGAGGGCCAACTTCATCGCCTATTAAGTCAAAATAACCCCTTTCAATTTTATTTTTATTTTGGTGAATGGTAGATATATGGTCAATAGTTACATGGTTAAAAGTTGCACTCTTACATTTGTTCCCTTTTGGAGCTATGGCATATTAGAAATGTGATATTTTTGTAAAACTTGTACGATATTCCATTTTTGGGGGTTAATAATTTTAAAATTATAGGGCCTAGAGGCATGAAACAAGCGATACAACCAGTTCTCCTGCTATATTAGAAGAACCAATCAGCATTCCCTGGTTATATAATACATAAACATCGATTTTCTAGACCCAAAGACCTGACTCTGTTAAAATTTGACATTTTTCGCGACAATCTAATTTGTTTTAAAAAGTTTAAAATATCTCCACTTTAGCATTTTAGATACTTTTTCATCATAGGTGGACATTGAATGGTATATTATGGTCATATTAGTACAGATACATGGACTTCTATGGCCATTTATAGACAATTTTGACACACTGCGACCAGGCCAATATGTGTAATCTCTCATACTAAAGTATGCCTAAATGTCACCCATTTCATGGAATTATTTAATAAACTGAGACAGGCATTGGTTAATACACATGATATAATATAAAAGTGTTAAGAGATAGTACATAATACTACATACCTCAGCAATAATTGATGATACGGTACATGATCCAGCATATACCGCTCCTCCAAATTATTTAAATAGTCCATTTATAAAGTCGATATCAGTTTGTGGAAAAGTGTACTGCCGGCCAGTTGCTGTCAATGGTGTTGACACCTTACTTAGAATGTCACAAAAAGGAACCCAGCACTGGTCTGTGCGCCTTGGCCAACTAAAGGATCGAGCTGGTCCATGCGGCTTCATAAACGAAATGAGACAGTCCTCATTTTCTAGACTAATTTCTAACACTATGCCAAACCACCAATTTTTGTCATACAATGCACCAACATAGTCACTCAAAGACAGTTCCATAGGGATATTTAAATTCTGAAGCTCTGATGACATACCAGGTTGTGTGTTAGAAAATGACCGAGTGTATGAAACATCATCAGTTGAAATTCGCTTTACTGTGATAGAGTTAGTGTCATTTGGAACAAACGAATGGAATAACCTGGTTCCTTGCACTGTTTTGGCAAGGAGATACCGCTCTTCCAACATTGTATGATGGCTCTGGATCTCATCTTTACTAACTAAGAAGAACTTGATCTTGCTTATGTTCTGTTGGCTGAATTCATACAATTGACTAGCATTTCGTATAAGCGCTGTTTGCAGACTAGCCCTTGCGGCTAAGCGCTTCACTGTGCCACCGATACCGTCGCAAACACCTTTACCATGGCTGGTAGCAAAGAAATGCCATTCTGCCTTAATATCAAAATCTGAATAATGATGGCAGACATTAATAAGGTTTTTGAAGTTCTTGTATTGTCCTGCACACCCATCACTAAAGTATTTAATTATATGAATATTGGGATACTTTTCCTTCAAATATCTTGTAAAAATCTCCTGAAAACAGTACACAGTATTTGTTTCGTGTTTCAGACACTCAAGAGATGAAGCATACATTTTCTTCATTCAACTTTCCATAAGCCTTAACATAAAATGCCAAAGGATGTATCGTGACTTGAGAATTGTTCCAATAAAATCCCTGTACACAATCTTGCACAATAATGCTGTAATTTTCAGCAAAGTCGAGAACAACAATGGCAGTAGTGTCATCTAAATCATGTTTGCACGCTTTCAAGAATTCACTTTGAGATTTCGCTATGAAGGAATGTGGTATTAATTCTTGGATCCGTTGACATAATATAGAAATAAAATCTTCAACTGATACTTCTCGGCGCATGATTTCAATTCGGTCTGTGGATACCCATTCATTGAATTTAATGATGTCATCCTCATCCATGTGCTCGTAACGGTCTTGCTCTAAGTAAGTTTTGAGAAATGCAGTTCCTGGACACTTTTCACATCGTTGCAGCATGCAATTTCTAGAACTACTGTCACATACAGATTTGTCAATTAGGTTATGATAGTCTTCAGAGATAACATCCACCATAAACTTTACATTTTGGTGTTTTTCGCATACACAAACATTGTGGCTGCCGCTAGAAGAAACAGTTACACACCATTTGGGTCTTAACTCAACAAATTTAGAGAAACCAATTTTAAGTCCAGTTTCTGTTTTGAAATTAGCATGTACTTCCTTCAAATTTGTCAGGATTAGCCGTTTTTGCTTATGTTCTTTGGTACCACAAATTCTTATAGTAACAAAATCATTTTTTCCGGGTAATAGTCTAGATACAGTATCATCTTGGTAGTAGTTAATAACACTATCTAGTGTATGCTGATCAAGCTTATTTCTTTTAAAGGTTTCACGATCAGCGAGTATTCCATCATTCTGCGCAAGTTGTTTGGCTTGTTTCACCATATAACGCGTAACACCACATGCCTGAAAAACCTGAACAGTTTTATCTATCGACCATGATTTAGGTGTAATAGTCAATACTTGTATCTTTTGATTTCGTGATGACACAGACAGTTTTTCATTCATGTTCGATACAAAGTAGTCCACATCTAACTTAGAATCACATGTACATTCAGTTTGTGAAGTGTCAGCAACTAATTTATTAGGTGGAAAACCTAGGTGGGACACGTGACTTGTTGTTGCTTCTGCCATTTGTTTGATTTTTCGTTTACCATATGATACTTTCCATTCTGAATGGACACTCTTTAGGGGAGAAACTCCAACTGCTGAGAAACTAGAGTTGAGGCATTCAGCATTACTGTACAAAGTATCTGCTATGGCCATTGATTCCGGTTCACTGTCACTACAATCTGTCAGGTTATTAATTTTCTGCAAACAATGATGGCAAATCTTTTGGCCAGGTTGTTTTCTCTCTCTAGTTTTCGACTGTACTAATGCCACAATTTCTTGATCTATATTAACTAGTCCCTTTTTAATAAGCTTTTTGTGAACTTTTAGGGGATCACAACATGAAGTGTTCTGCTTCATCATCGGGAATATATGCAGATAGTGTTTCTTGTGGCAACAGCACACTGTTTCTAAACTATCCTCACTCTGGCCGCTTCTCATTGCAACAAGTGTTTTATCTGTAGCCGTCAATTGTACAACATCATTTACAGAGCATTTATCCGTAAATTTATGACATTTATCATTAGTGAGACGTCCAACTGAACAAAATGTCTCTGGTAATTCAGCCATTGTGCAACGTGTCCTAGTCAAAGTTTACACTTTTCAAATTAAAAGGCCTAATTTATCATTAAAATGTATAGTGAATTATTAAATTTCTAAAGTAAATATCTAAACATTTGTGTATCAGCAACAATGTCAATGTTTCAAAGCAGTAATTATTAAACACTCACTGGTCATGCTGCCTAATCTTGATCACTTAAAATGCTTGACTGAACTCTTGTTGATAGCAATACTTGCATGCAGATCTCTGAGAAAAACTGAGACCATGTGACTAATCAATATCACCTCACTACCTATGTCTATTACAGCAATTGACCTAATTATATACAAAGCTCTGAAGGTTGAGTTATTTTCTCTAGATATGAAATCTCTCAGTCTTTATTAACACTGGATAACTCAAGACTGAGTGATGAGCTGTTGCAGCTCGACCAGCTTACAGGACAAATTCTGTACCTGGTGTATATTTTGAAAATGATTTGACTGAAAATTATTTATGGCTAAGTCAGCAACAACTTATAGTCAAATTGTTTTTTAAATATTATCCAGGCAATATGTTATTCCCATTGAAAATGTTGTTGAATAATGACTTGTAGTTTACCCACAAAAATGTCAAATTTTAACAAAGTAAGGTTTTGACATCTCTAAAATCCATGTTTATCTATTTTGTAAAAGGGAAATGCTGGTTGTTTCTTTTAATAAGGCAGGGAAACGCGCTACATCTCTTGTTTCATACTTCTAGAGTGTATACTTTTAAAATTATTAACCCCCCAAAATCGAATATCATACAAGTTTTCGAAAAAATATCAGATTTTGTATTTGCCATAGCTCTAAAAGGAAACAAATGTAAGAGTGAACCTTTTGGCCCTGTAACCATTGACCATATATATAACATTCACCAAAATATTAAAAAAACTGAAAGGGGTTATTTTGAAAAAAGATGTTATGAAGTCACCCCATTTTGGCGAACAGGGGTGGGGGTATGGTTCCCACAAAATTTTTGCGGAGCATATCTTGCCATTAGGTAATAAATATCACTAAAGTAGCAGTAGCTCTAGTTAACAGGATAGAAATCATTTGTGTAAACCAAATACAAATACATTTTATGGCATCACCAAATTTGGATTAAAATATGAAATCACATTTTTTGGCATTTTTGACGACCCCTAATACATGCCTAAAACAGGTCAGCACAAAATGCTTGTGATTTTCTCGAACTATGGTGACCAGACTGTTAAAATAAAAAGACCTAGTATTGTGAGCACTGTAGTCGGTGAGATATGAAGCCTCAAACATAGAAATTTTGTTACAAATTTTTGTCAATTTTAGGCAGGGGGTATTGGATAGGCCAGTTTTCAAAAAGTATTTGACCTTTCACTATAATACTTGGAATTTCCTGTTAATACATACATATGCTTACTCTGACAAAGTTTGAAGGAAATCTGAAACTATGACTTGACGGATTTCAAAAATTTTGGTCCTTATATGGAATGACCCAAAAGCAATCTTGCACCCAAGGGCAGTCTCCCAAAGACAATCTTACATACAAAGACAATCTTGCACCAATGGCCAATCTTGCATCCAAGAACAATTTTGCATCCAAGGGCAATCTTGCAGCTAAGGGCAATCTTGCACCGAATGACAATCTTACACCGAATGACAATCTTGCACTGAATGAGATTCTTGCACTAAGGGACAATTTTGCACCTAAGGCCAATGTTGAAAACAAGGGTGATCTCACACCCAAGGACAATCTTACACCCAAGGGCAATCTTACACTCAAGGGCAATCTTACACCCAAGGGCAATGGAGCATCATAGGACAACCAAGATGGCCACCGAACCATTTGACCAATCAAGTTCCCTTGAACAAACCTGGTTTAGCTCTTGCCCTAGATCATATTTCATGAGATTTGCATCAATCCCCTAAGCGACTTCGGGGATTTTTAAAGATGTTTCCTAAAGTCTGCCTAAATCCATGATGGCCGCTGGCCAAATTGGGCGATCGGGTTCATTTGAACAAACTAGGATCCCTATGCCCTAAGGATGCTTCCTGCCGAATATAATTGAAATCGGCCCAGTGGTTCTTGAGAAGAAGTCGTTTAAAGGAAAAGTTGATGGACGGACACACGACGGACGGTCGGCATGGCATAAGTTCACTTGACCTTTCAGGCCAGGTGCGCTAACAATGAGGAAATCAGTTCTGTAGTGTTGAAAATAGTGTAACAGAAATCTGTTAGTGACATATTTGCCACATACAAAATGCCCAAAAAATTGGCAAGACATAAAGGCGAACATAATTAGAGAAGCGTCAAAACATGCCAAATGATGCATTTGTCTAATTTAATTAACGAATATTTCAATTTTCTCATAGAAAATGTCTATTTGCAGACCAAGAACCAGTCATTCCACTTGTAAAATTTCAAAAATAGTCTTCTTTTGGTCTGCAAATAGACATTTCTCAAGACAACTGCAGAAGCCGGTTTTGGCTGATATGAGAGTTAAAGGGTTAAAGGTGCATATTCACAGCAACATGTCTGAAAATAAAAAACTTTTTAAATATATACTTTTAGAGGCTTGTAATAAAATGAAATAAATCATATATAACATCTGATTTCATTCCGCAAAAATTATTATAATTTTTTTTTTTAGTTGTAAATTTGAATTAGGGACTTGTGTCTCGATTTCAATTTCACAATTTAAAAAAATTATAGGAATTTATATCGAATGAAATCATCACAAGTTAAGATTTATTTACAGTTCTTTTTACATTTAGGCACAAAATTTAAGCCTCGAACATGTCTAACCTAAAGTTCAGTTACTCACTCCGATTACCCCGATTGGATATACCGAATGCCGAGATAATCAGATAACGGTATCACGTGGTACAAATACGTATCACGTGGTATACAAATTCTACTCGATTACTCCTGCTTTAAGCGAGAGTACAAGTGGGCGCATGCGTAGATATGTAAAGCAACCCCGTTATACTTCTGATCAGAGTACACCAATAACGAAACCGAATTCAACCTAAATGTATACAATTCAAACAAATTTATTTTCAAGCACTCTAAAACAAAATATATTCTTTGAAATATATTCGAACTCCGCAATTAAGTAAATTTCACCATGAAATTTATCTCTTTGTTCAATTTCCATGAGAATCACGGAATATATGTATCTCGTGAATGAGTATTGTGAAAGGATGTCATCGGATGAATGATATTCTGTTGTCGATGAGTGATAGCGCACTACAGGTCATTCAGCTCATTCAGACATATTAAGTTCTGAAATTTGGATTCGGCTTCGATTATCTCATATTGCTGTTTAAAACTGCCAAGAAGATATAGCGTTGGCTCAGCATCGAAATTCGACCTGCTACTACTATTAAGAAAGCAGCTTCTAAATGAAGTCTGCCAGTTTTTCATGTTATAACCTTCAGACTTCAAGGGAATCGCTTAAATAGTGGATACATTTTAACGCTGTTTTGTCCATGTAAACGCATGCGAGAGCGCTAGGTGGCTGGACAAAATACGTGGCTTTACCAAAGATTTCACAGATCGACAGAGAAACAGAAAGATACTACATGTGATTCGCAAACAAAGAATAATACATCATTGCCAATGAACCGGAGGCATGCGCGCGTGCCTGGTGCATGCGTGGGTGCATGTGTACGTTTGAGCATGCACACACATATGTGCTTTCACAGGTTAAATCTGTACAACAATTAATGATCAGACCGCACTACATGTACATACCACAGTGGATCCATTATTCATGTTATGTAGATCTTTGTGGGAATGTGCACAGAAGTCCATACAGGCTGTTATACCAGTGAATGGCCGGCCCTTGTTAGTGCCTAGTCGACATTCAATACCATCTTCTTCAAATTCAGTCTGTAAAATAATAACAATAAACACAACAAGAGCTCCGTAAACGGCGCATAATACCCTGCCATGATGACACACCAATGAATGAGAGCTATCAGAAAATATTTATTTCACCCTCAGCCCCATCAGACCAGTCATCCTTATGAAGTGTCAAAGCTATCCGTTAAATGGTCAAGGAGGTATGGTCCAGAAACCAAATTTCAAGATGGCTGCCACTGACCGGCAGCTATATTATATTTCGGACTATCGTAAATTTCAATAAGTTTCTTCACCAGACATATTCCAATGACCGTAGGAAGTGATCCAATAAATGAAATCCAGAAACCAACTTTCAAGATGGCAGCCCATGGCTGGCGGCCATCTTGGAGTTCGGATCATCGTCAATTTCGATAGGTTTCTTCTCCACACCTAGTCCAACCACTCTATGAAGTTTCAAAGGGATCCGATAACCGGTAACGGAGTTATCGTTTGGAAACCAATTTTCAAGATGACTACCGGTGGCTGGCAGCCATCTTGGAGTTTGTATCATTGTCAATCTCAATAGGTTTCTTCCCAAGGCCCAGTCCAACAACCCTATGAAGTTTCAATGCGATCCGACAAACAGTAATTGAGTTATCATCCGGAAACTACTCTGCCGCCCGCACACATAAACACTGAGTGTTATAGAGAGCGAGTGTTATAGACAGCGAGTGTTATAGACAGCAAGTGTTATAGACAGCGAGTTATAAACAGTGAGTGTTACAGACAGTGAGTGTTATAGACACTGAGTGCTATAGACACTGAGTGTTATAGACAGCGAGTGTTATACACAGTGAGTGTTATAAACAGTGAGTGTTATAGACAGTGATTGTTATAGACACTGAGTGTTACAGACAGTGTGTGTTATAGACAGCGATTGTTATAGACAGCGAGTGTTATAGAGAGTGAGTGTTATAGAGAGTGAGTGTTATAGAGTGAGTATTATAGACAGGCTTGGTTATAGACAGTGAGTGCTATAGACAGCGAGTACTATAGACACCGAGTGTTATAGACAGTGATTGTATGGAAAGTGTGTGTTATAGACAGTGACTGTTATAGACATCGAGTGTTATAGACAGTGAGTGTTATAGACAGCGAGCATTATAGACAGCGAGTGTTATATACAGTGTGATATAGACAGTGATTGTTTTATACCGTGTGTGTTATAGACAGCGTGGGTTATAGACAGCGAGTGTTATATACAGTGTGATATAGAGAGTGATTGTTATATAGTGTGTGTTATAGACAATGAGTGTTATAGCCAGTGAGTATTATAGACAGTGTGTTATGGACAGTGAGTGCTATAGACAGTGAGTGTTATAGACAGCAAGTGTTATAGATAGCAAGTGTTATAGACAGTGAGTGTTATAGACAGTTAGTGTTATAGACAGTGAGTGCTATAGACAGTGAGTGCTATAGACAGTGAGTGTTATAGTCAGCGAGTGTTATAGACAGTGAGTGCTATAAACAGTGAGTGTTATAGATAGTGAGTGTACAGTGTGTGATATAGACAGTGAGTATTATAGACAGTGTGTTATGGACAGTGAGTGCTATAGACAGTGAGTGTTATAGACAGTGAGTGTTATAGACATTGAGTGTCATAGACAGTGATTGATATAGACAAGCCGTATACAAGACAAACCTGGTTTCTGTAAGCATCTGGTGCCATCTTGGCATACAGGGGTGCAACGACATTGGCCAAATTCTGAAAACGCTCTTCCAGTCCTGGTTGCTGCAATGAAAATGCATTAATGTACTCCGTTTATATATTTATACGTCCAAACACGGCTGCAATGTATCATTCCTGCTTTACTAAGCTAACATTCATCTTCAGCATTATGTATGATTACTGTATTCTGCGGCTGTAGTAGTAGAAACATCCTACAGCTGCAATCAGTCCTTCGCTTTTGACCACTGTGTCTTGTCCTCAGTTAAAACATTTAGCTTTCTCTGATTCATTCTTGATCAGTGTACCGAGTCTTGCTTTCTTAAGGTCTCCCCGCAGAATGCTTAGCTTAATTATTTATGTAATGACGTCCTCTCTTAGCTTAATATTGGCTGACTACCAGTAGGGCAAATTCCAAAGGTCTCTACTGGTGTGGCATCCTTAGCACATGGCCGAACATGGACTTTCTTTGCTGGCCGACTTTATGGACAGTGGCGATGTATTACACATCTTGTATAGGGCATCGTTGGAAATTATGCTGTCTAGTCATCAGAGTTCAGTGATTGTGCGGTGGCAGACATCAAGTTTGTCTAGAGCTACCTTTGGCGCTGCCCAGCTGTTACAGTTATACAGCATCAAGGGTAGGCAAGTTGCCTCTTATAAACATAGTCTTTTTGTCAAGTGCATCGTTGATCTACAAAGCCATAGCTTCCAGAAGGACTGGAAAGCTATGTTCCCCATGACGCAGCATGCAGCACTGTCAGCAGTACTGCACAGCAGCGAGGCCAGAATTTTACTTCTCCTCCATGGTTCCATGGTTCACCGCCATGAAGCGGATCATCATTTTCTTTAGTTTCATGCTTTGACGAGAGGTATTTGTGGGTGAACTCTGTTTTGAATTCATTCATAAAGAGATTCTCAATAAATAGTTTGTTTGCAGCTATTGGGATAAGTTCCCCATGGGGCTTCTTTTCCTGGTCTATGAAGTCTACATCGCCGGCATATTCCATCTCTAGCGCCATACCCAGTATGGACACTCAGGGTTTGGTCACGTGGAATTTTATTGCACAGATTTCAATGCAGCATCAAGGTAACAGGTGAAAATCACAGTGGATAGAGCATCTCCCCGTGGGGACTGGGGAGTCGATTGATGTCTGAAACTCTGCAGACTTCACAGACTTGACTCGTAATCTCAAACTCTGCAGATTTCACTGACTTGACTTGTAATCTCAAACTCTGCAGACTTCACTGACTTGACTCGTAATCTCAAACTCTGCAGACTTCACTGACTTGACTCGTAATCTCAAACTCTGCAGACTTCACTGACTTGACTCGTAGTCTCAGCTTGGTGTCTGCATGTAATAGTTTCACTAGTCATAGTCATAGACCCCTCATCTTCATTGCAACTGGCCTGGCATAGTACATCTAGGATCTTTGAGCGTTTAATTGTGTCGGAGGCTTGTAACATGTCAATGCTCATTTTGTGGAAATCCTATGGTATATGATATGACTACTTACGCAAGCATGCATTGCAGCTGCATCCACATTTAAAGCCACTTTGACATGATCCAGTGAAGTCATCTATCTTGTCTCGGATAAGGCATAGAGTAACATTGGATAGGATTTTGCGTATGCTGTCGAGGAGCGGCCACAATATAACTATGAGGTAATGCTTGTAGTGGCTCATCTCTAAATTTAATCTCGTTCAACGTTACCTAAGGCTAAAACGACCAATATCAACATTACGCTTATTTTTAGCTATATAGGAAAGCAGCAGGGTCAACCATAAACCGTTTAAATTTGGATGTACCAAAATCTTAATTTCAAGATGACATTTTGAAATTAATTTGACTCTACGGCTGCCACATAAATATTCAATAGAATAATTCATGCATTGCAAAAGATTTGATCGAAGGTCATAAATACTAATGCAGGTCCCTGAACTCCCCAACTATCAATTTCTAGAAAACTTAAGCAATCGTGATGACCTTAGCTACTTCATTCAAAATGTAATTGATTATGACGTCAGCCTACACATCATGTTGTTGATTATTGTCATATGATTGATGGATAAACTGGAATCCTCCGTGTCTCACCTGTCTTCTTTGTCAGGTTTCTTTTGTACCAAGGTCACAGTGACCTTTACCTCTAACATTGTCTTATCAATGTCATTGTGTGCTACTTCCTACCTCCCCCCTTAATCAACCATGTCTTCCAATAGGGACAACCACATCTAAATTATAAAACAAATATTTAACACAAAACTTACACTGTCTGGCTGCTCCAAGACACTAGACAATAATTTCAATGGGTAATACGTCTGGACCTGCTGAATATTTAGAAAACAATTTGACTGAAAGTTCATTTTCAAAATATTCAGCATATCCAGAGTTAAACCACATGGAAAATTTAGTCTGCAAAAATTCAGCCGGCAAACAGCTAATGTTCGTGGTTGACACAGCCATCCTCGTTGTCATCATACGTGTCTCTCTTCTGCATCGCATGCGAAAACCACAGTTCAACAAACTTGACTAACATACCAGAATCTTGTAAAATCTGTTAGTAACATACCCTTGTAAATTATTTGTATTATTGGACTCGCAAGAATGACGCTCTAATATGAATGTAAAAGCTGTTTATGAATGAATAATTACCAAAGATGTATCCTTGAGTTTAAATTTGTGGACCTCCCTGCTGCGTGCAAATTTACATCCATTAAAGTACATGCTCCATGAACATCCGAAACTGAATGAGGCGCCACGTTTGTTAATGTCCCATCCCTGACACGCACACGTCTTGCTGTGAACAGATGGAAGAACACACACATATAACATGTACAGAATATATTCACAAGCTTAAACATTTGAGCTTAATGGTCAAGACAGACAAGACTGGCTTCTGCACTGCTCATGAACAATGTCCATTTGCAGGCCAAGGTTGCTTTTCTTAATTTATCACTGGAATGACTGATAGGCTTGATAGTCTTCTCATGGCTGGTTGGTCAGCAAACGGACACGTTCTCCGGCTAAATTTGACCGTAAACGGGTAAACTTGACAGACCAGATACAACAAATTCAATAAAATTGTTTATATATTTACGCTGAACCAACTCCCAGTGAAATTATTTTTAAAATACTCAATTGTTTTTCCATACATGTACGTTATGCTCTGAAGAGAATATTTAAAATCGCATGCCGACATGGTTTGAAAACTAGATGATAAACCCACCTCGTCATTACCAAAACATCGTTAGTTAAATTGAGAATTCAAAATATGATATAGACACAAAAGTTTTCAACCCACCTGCCAGCCTGCCTCACCACGCCCCACCCCACCCATCCGTCCGCCTATGCAACAACCGCAATGGATAAGTACCTATGTATGTAGTCAATATTTAAGATGCAGAAATCGTTCACTCATGGAATACACAAACCCCCCCCCCCCCCACCTCCACCCCCAAACATCAGGCAATCAAAACCATACCTTTCATTGGTGCCACATCGTCGGCATGTTTCAAATCCTTGTCTCGGAATGGTCTTTATACAATGGTTATAGAGGTCATCAGCCATGTTCACAGAGATGCCCTCCCATGCCACAAGCATGATCACAATCACTGCTGTGTTACAGTGGTGACCCGGCCGATGACGGACACAACACAGAACTTTCTCATCTGGACCAGATCTACGCACAATCCATTTTGCGACTGGACATCCCTGAGAACTCTTGCCTTCTTTACCCGTATAGATTACTTTCTCGATACGTATTTGTTTACTCAACAAGCCAAGCCTGTGGACAAAAAATATTATATAAATACAATTATCACACCCTTAAGCCAGCTTGTATTCCATTGCATAGCATTCATTAGACAATTACATATTATTATAATACATCCCAATAGTGTGATAACGCTGCATGCTACGACGTACTTCATGAGGAAGATATTATTACGCAGTTGTCGCCTGGTAGCGATGATCTAATAATACCTCTTGTGACATTATTTTACCATTGTTAAAATGCTGTAGATAAATTTTAATAGAAAGCTTGGAAATATTAAAAGGATGAATTAAAAATAATTAAAGCCCGAGATACTAGAATGTTGTGTTTGTAACTATATTTTGTTGCATATTTTTCAGAACTCATTAGTAGCGATGTGCCACAGTGATAGGAAAAAGATATTGTACAATGGCATGGAAATAGACAGAATTGAAGTGCGAATTACTAATAGCTTAAGTATGTGACAAATAGAAGCTCACACTCGTTGACATTTCGTATGAAATTTATCGCACTCGTTTAGTAATGTCATTTGGAACTTGGTACAGCGGGTTCCTAATGAGGCCTTATTAAACTTGTCTGATAAATTTGATATGGCATGTCAACTCTTGTGGGATCCTATAGTAGTTATATGTGTGTAACTACTTACAATGTTTAGCTTAGAATTTTCATAATCCTCACAACTATGAAACATCTGCGCATTCACACTGCAGCATTGTACAATGAATTTCTTTAATTCTTAAGACTCACAAACCAGAAACCATAAGTTCTTTATATGTTATAAGGAATATTATGTTCAATATTTTGAAACTTATTTGAATGGGAGCTGTTGTTACCTAGACGCCTATCCTGTGTAGTTGTCTTGAAAGTGGGACAAGTGACACTAGGCATTGATTAAATTCAGGGGTGGTCACTGTGTAATACAATATATATATATATATATATATATATATATATATATATATATATATATATATATATATATATATATATATATGGCTAGAAGAGTTGGTTCCCTTGAGAACATTAATTTAATACGTTAGTAGGTTTATTAAGTCCATAAAATTGCTATACTGTACATAATGCAGTTTAACCCTTTACTGGTCAAGCCAGCCAAAACCGGCACCTGCAGTGGGCTTGGGCTCTGCCCATTTGCAATCCAAGAGAATAACATTTCTGACAATTTAACAATGAATGATAATCGAGCCAGTCATTCCAGTGATAACTATTCAAAAAATGTCTTCAATTGTTCTGCAAAACGACATTTTCAGCGAGAAAATTGAAATTTTCTTGACCAAATCTGACCATGAAATGGTTAATGAAGCAATACCAAAATGTATTTGTACAAAGCATTAAGTGAAGAACGCGAGATATCAGCAATCAAATACAAGAATGTGAGATATCAGCAGTCAAATACAAGAATGTGAGATATCAGCAATCAAATACAAGAATGTGAGATATCAGCAATCAAATACAAGAATGTGAGATATCAGCAGTCAAATACAAGAATGTGAGATATCAGCAATCAAATACAAGAATGTGAGATATCAGCAATCAAATACAAGAATGTGAGATATCAGCAATCAAATACAAGAATGTGAGATATCAGCAATCAAATACAAGAATGTGAGATATCAGCAATCAAATACAAGAATGTGAGATATCAGCAGTCAAATACAAGAATGTGAGATATCAGCAATCAAATACAAGAATGTGAGATATCAGCAATCAAATACAAGAATGTGAGATATCAGCAGTCAAATACAAGAATGTGAGATATCAGCAGTCAAATACAAGAATGTGAGATATCAGCAGTCAAATACATGAATGTGAGATATCAGCAATCAAATACAAGAATGTGAGATATCAGCAGTCAAATACAAGAATGTGAGATATCAGCAATCAAATACAAGAATGTGAGATATCAGCAATCAAATACAAGAATGTGAGATATCAGCAATCAAATACAAGAATGTGAGATATCAGCAATCAAACACAAGAATGTGAGATATCAGCAATCAAATACAAGAATGTGAGATATCAGCAATCAAATACAAGAATGTGAGATATAAGCAATCAAATACAAGAATGTGAGATATCAGCAATCAAATACATGAATGTGAGATATCAGCAATCAAATACATGAATGTGAGATATCAGCAATCAAATACAAGAATGTGAGATATCAGCAATCAAATACAAGAATGTGAGATATCAGCAATCGAATACAAGAATGTGAGATATCAGCAATCAAATACAAGAATGTGAGATATCAGCAATCAAATACAAGAATGTGAGATATCAGCAATCAAATACAAGAATGTGAGATATCAGCAATCAAATACAAGAATGTGAGATATCAGCAATCAAATACAAGAATGTGAGATATCAGCAATCGAATACAAGAATATGAGATATCAGCAATCAAATACAAGAATGTGAGATATCAGCAGTCAAATACAAGAATGTGAGATATCAGCAATCAAATACAAGAATGTGAGATATCAGCAGTCAAATACATGAATGTGAGATATCAGCAATCAAATACAAGAATGTGAGATATCAGCAATCAAATACAAGAATGTGAGATATCAGCAATCAAACACAAGAATGTGAGATATCAGCAATCAAATACAAGAATGTGAGATATCAGCAATCAAATACAAGAATGTGAGATATCAGCAATCAAATACAAGAATGTGAGATATCAGCAATCAAATACAAGAATGTGAGATATCAGCAATCAAACACAAGAATGTGAGATATCAGCAATCAAATACAAGAATGTGAGATATCAGCAATCAAATACAAGTATGCGAGATACCAGCAATCAAATACAAGAATGCGAGATACCAGCAATTAAATACAAGAATGTGAGATATCAGCAATCAAATACAAGAATGCGAGATACCAGCAATCAAACACAAGAATGTGAGATATCAGCAATCAAACACAAGAATGTGAGATATCAGCAGTCAAATACAAGAATGTGAGATATCAGCAATCAAATACAAGAATGTGAGATATCAGCAATCAAACACAAGAATGCGAGATACCAGCAGTCAAATACAAGAACAATAATGTATCAGCAATCAAATACAAGAACAATAATGAGAGAATACATAATCTATGCCCCCCACCACCCACCGCCACAAAATGGATCAATACAGCAAGATTGTCAGTGCTGCACATTGACATATAGCATAGTGTGTACTACACAAATGACATTCACTCAGCCATAAACAGGGTTCACACACCTTGAGCGGAATAAATTTCCATACTTTTTCCATACTAAATGTTATAATTTCCATACCCATTGTCTAACATTGCCCGGTCATAACAATAGTTAAGAATAAATGGAAAATAGAACAATTTTCACGGCAACTGTACAAAACTTAAATGTTTTGAAATTAATTTCACTGGAAGCAGTTGCTTCCCGAGACGGCGACGATTTCCAATCAAATTAATTTCAAAATATTCAATAGAATAAGCTTTATATCGTGTCAAACTTTAAGAAAATTTTAATTAACCCTTTCAGTGATTAATTCCCACATTTTTAAGGCAACCGTACAAAACTTAAATACTTTGAAATTAATTTGACTGGAAGCAGTTGCTGCCACCCCCACCCCCCTCCCTCACCCCATTTTTTTTAAAATTAATTATTATTTATCATTATACAAAATAGTTGGTTTTTTTGGACATTTAAAATAAATTTATTAATTGTTCAAGAATTATTTTCATTTTCACCCACACCAGTCACCCACCCATAACCTACAAAATCTGTGGTTATCCACTCTTTATACTTATCATTACATTGCCATATAGAAGAATATTTGCACTTTCCCATGATCGTGACATTTATTTAACTCAATCTACCATACAAACATCGTATAATTATAATTGCGCGGACGTTACTTTCTTGATGGCTATCTAAACACAACTGATTCAATGTTTACAAATTCGTAAAAACAATGGCTTCTTACAATTGACAAATTCAGACATGTATTACTCAAGCCGAAGTGCGTTCCCGGTACGGTTACCATTAACAGCGCAGTTTAGCATACACCGGGAACCAATCTGATGTTGCCGACCATAAACACTCGCGCAATAATGGCGAGATTTTGCGAGACTGGCGAGAATTTGTGTTTGATGACGTTTTACACAAGCTGTTCAAAGTGTGTTCCCGGTACGGTTAAACACGCAGTTTAGCTTACACCGGAAACTAAACAGCGAGATTTTGCGAGACTAGCGAGAATTTGTGTTTGATGACGATTTATGAGAAAATGTCTGCCAGGGGAGAATTGCAATTGTCGATATTTTAATTTTCCATACCTTTTCCATAGCAGTATTGCAAAAGCCCCTGGAAAAGGTTTTCTTAATTTTCAATACTTTTTCCAGATTTCCATACCTGCGTACGAACCCTGCATAAAGGGCACATTATTAGAATGAAAAGTCCCATAATTTCGTGTATATTATATACCCTAATAAATAACACGCATGGCAAAATTTGACAACATATGAGCCAAAAAGTCTGATACAGGTGTAGAACACGCAGTGGTAGTTCAGAAAAACTGCAACCCATATTTTTTAGAGGAAGGAAAATTGGTAACTCAATAGCTAAAGGCAAAATAATAATATCCTATCGGCTAAATGTGTGGTTATTTTTACTAATATTAACTAGTTTATTCCATACTTTTACTGTAATAGAACGCATAAAACCATATTTGAGCAAGAAATACATTCAATATACAGGGGATCCCCATTCGTGTTCTCGCGAGATCTCCCCTAATGAGAGAGACATCACCGTAACCTAATTATCATAATGTAATCAATGCGTCCAAATGAAATAGCCCGAGTGAACAAAAATCTACATGTATACCGTAATTTCTCGACTAAAGGCCGCCCTCAAATATAGGACGCTGTCCCAAATTTGACCAAAATCCGCCCAAAAAACTCTTATAATCAAGTATAAGACGCTGTTAAATTTAGAAAAAACGTACCTTTAAAAAATCGAAAATTGGTATAAAAAATAACCATCACTCCGCGCTTTGTTTAATGCATGATTAAAATTATCATGGTGGAAGAGAAATTATTAAATAGGACCACCTAAATATTGTGTATCTTCAATAAAGATTGTTTATTACATCAAAATCAATCTAATTTTGGCATAAATTGTCTCCTTGAAAACATACAAATCGCGTGATAGAAACAGATTGTAATGGCTCGTTTGCGTTTGGAGGCGCTGTGTGATCTTATGCGCTAACAGGAGTTGGTTATCTGGCTCTTTTGTGATTGGAGGCGCTGTGTAATCTTAAGCGTTAACGGGAGTTGGTTCTAAAACGGGTATGGGAATATTCAGATGGTCACTAGTTGTAATGACTCTTGCGTTTGGAGGCACTGTGTAATCTTATGCGCTAACGGGAGTTGGTTATCAAACGGGTACGGGAACATTCAGTTCCTATTGCGCAATGATGATATATAGCAATTTCCGAGTCCAGAATATTTAGATCCGAGTACCCGCTCTAATTAGAATAAAGATCTTTTGCGATTGGAGGCGAATCACGTGATTTATACACGTATCTTTTCTCGACGCCATTTTATGTCAAATTCTGGATTACTTTTGATGTAATAAGTGATATGTATTAAAGAATAAGCAATATTTAGGTGCCCCATTTTAATAATTTCACTTCCGCTTGGTGTTTTTTTAGTATACATTAAACATAGTCGTCAGGCGGCGCGAATTGTCCAGGGTAACATTTAGTTCATTTTCCGTGGTATAATCTGTGAATTTTTAAGAAAAATTTCGACCCAAAAATGTGCGGAAGGAATGTTCTCGATTATAGGATGCACCCCCCTTTCTAGTAGATGTATTTTGACAAAAAAAACTGCGTCCTTTAGTCGATATATATATATACGAAAGTATGGTATCTGCCACGTCCAGTTACGTGTAGCATAAACAGGACAAGGATAGAGGTGAAAGTAGGCTTACACGATTTTTGCGTTGAAATATCGTGATCGATTTTGTAAAAAAAATCACGATTTTTGCGTTGAAATATCGTGATCGATTTTGTAAAAAAAATCACAATTTTTTATTAAATCGTAGGTCCAAATTCCCAAAACTATAAACCTGGGTAATGTGACAAGTCACGAAAACTGGGATTTGAAATTTCTAGAAAAATCTGAAATGATAAAAAAAAAATAGCACGAAAGTAGAACGCAATTTCATGCGACAAATTCTTACGATCCTACTTCTATGCTTAATGTATACCTTATATCCATCATCGCAAGTGAAATTTTTAATTGGGACCGCCTAAATATAGTTTAATAAACATCGTTTATTTCATCAAAATCTGACATAAAATGTCGTCGAGAAAAAATATAAATCATGTGATGTATCAGCTTCCGCTTAGGGCATTACCTAAGTAGCAGTACCCGGGGAGATACTCCGCAATCCACATACATAGGATGCCAGCTTCGAGTAGCTACGTGAGTGACCGCGTAAACTCGTCCTATAGTGCAGTTTATAGTTGCTTTCAGAATGTACAATTTACATTTAAGAGTAATCAACAGAATGCAGAGTTCAAAATACAACAATCTGGATTGCCGTTGCTTTATTTTCTTTAATTAGAATTAATTCAAAAAGGAAAAAATCATTACACCGCCTGACCTTGTTATTAATTGAAATTGCTAACTCTAGAATTAAAGAGAATTATGTTCACTGATTATTGCCTAACACTCTGCAACTAAGTATATACTTGTTATTTCACGACGCTCAGGGTCTGCAGCGAAAAACGGTTTACCTCGCTATTGTTAGCTTGTTTGTCGTAGCGCTTTGTGATTGATTAGTAATTATTCGACACGTGCATGGCACAGCGGGATATAAACACAATGATCGATTGTAATTGTACTCACGTGTGCTAAAATGCGACGAAAAAGTAAACCCTTCAGATTTTAAACAAACATGAAATCTTTTACGATTTTCTGATTTTTCCTCAATTACATAGTAAAAATCGCGATTTTAAAAATAAATCGACTTTCATGATTAAATCGCAAAATCGTACACGCCTAGGTGAAAGGGTTAATTGAGAGCATTGACAATGATGACATCTCAGGAAAACCTCGTAGTAATGGTGACATGTTTTAATAGTTAACTCAGAACTTACTAGTTTGAAAGTTCACACCCATTCTGTCATCATCAGAATACAAGGATTAACGTCCTGGCTCCATCACGAGTTCATTGGCATACCTGGCCCATATCTGTGGGTGTTTTTTCGATTGCTTCTTGAGTGCACTCAATGTTGAAGACTGATTTAATTACATGTACACGTAGCCATGCCAATGCATCTCAGCTAATCCTTCCTCTACGATAATGACAGAATTAGAATCAAGTTGAACCAACTTTCAAATTAACAATTTCTCAGTTAATCATTAAATTACACACGGTGAAGCGTAGTGAGCACGACGGATCAGTTACTGGACATCGTAAAACAGTGATCCATTATTGATCCATCATGTCAACATGCACAAAATGAAAGCAAGCCTGAAATACAGGAATACATACCTTTTCTCCAGGATTGCCCTTAGAGAGGCAATGGTTGGACCAGCTCCTAAATGTGTATAATATGGACCTTCCAATGCTTCATTGTAAACATCTGAAATGATTCACCAAGAATAAATGTATTATCTTTGCATGTATGTCTATGAGTTACAGACCTGCTTTAACCCTTTAATGGTCATACCGGCCAAAACTGGTATCTGCTATGGTCTTGGGGAATGTCCGTTTACAGGCCAAGAGAATAATCTTTGAAAATTTAACACTGGAATGACTGGCTCGATAACCGAGCCAGTCATTCCAGTGTTAAATTTTCAAAAATTTTATTTTCTTGGTCTGTAAATGGACATTCGATTCAAAAAGAAAATATTTTAATTTTTTTGACCAAATTTGACCATTAAAGGGTTAAAAAGAATAGAGCGAGCACACGCACACACAGGGGTTAAAATGTTCACTCTTCCACTCATTTTTAACACCTCAAATTTCTATGGATGACCTCAATTTTAGGTGAGGCCATCCATGGATGAATTCAAATCCTGGAAATCTGCTTTACTATAAATTATGAAAGGATGACCTCAGATCAGTTTGGACGACCTCATCAAATATGAGATCATTGCCATGGGTGACTTCAAATTTTCAACCATTTTGACCCCTGCGCAGACACAATTTAAGCCTCCCGATATCAGCATGTACTCAAGGTAATATTGCAAATTGAAAATACAGTTCAGAACCGCAGCATGTAACAGCATCACTGGGGTTGGCAGTGGTAGGGATGATAGTGATATAACATCATTCAAGTGAAGAGCATAGTCAACCCTGTTTATTTAATGGGCACTGGTCACTAAAGACAGGTGGTCCCATAATTGATTTGATTACGCATGGTAAAATGTAAATTATAGCTTTTGTGTTGAAAGATACACTTGGTTTCTTAAGGTATTTGGCAAGTCTCCATTCTAGACAGGTATATAATAAAAGGCAACATATCTGAAAAATAGCAAAGTCCAAGATGGTCACTGCCCAAATCAACCACTCAACTCTGTTTGAACAATGTTGAATCTATGTTACGCAAAGACGCTTCCTGATAAATCTGATTGAAATCAAACCACTGAAGATTTTTAAAATGTAGGCGTCATGGTCTGTGAACCGTGAGAAGTAGGTCACGATGATCAAATTTTGATATATGATACAACTCCAGCCTACAATGCATCCTTGGGGGTAAATAACAACGTACTGGGCGTGTCCACCCATGGTGGGCGTCTTGGTCCAGGGGAGAGGCGTCCCTTATCCTGTTAGGTTTATGTCTATAAGCTCCATTATGTGGAGCTGGTCTATCCAATGACATTCCTTGTGTTTTCTCCATGGGGGGGGGGGGGGGGTCGGTGGAGTTTTCATCATCCGGGTCTGATGAAAGTACCTGGATAATTCTGAACTGCATGTCAGTTCTAAAATGTCCATGTTTATTGAAATGTCTGGATACGGGTGTGTCATATCGTTCATTCCTATGAAGGTTTGATATCGATCTCAGATGTTCTTGGATTCTGATTTTGAAGGCGCGTAGGGTTTCTCCTACATACTGTTTCTTACATTTGTTGCAAGTTAGTAGGTAGACGATGTTCCTCGTCTGACAGTTGCGTATGATCTTGGATCTGTATGTTAGGCCTGTATGTGAGCTAGAGCAGAATCTGTTTTTCTGCATCCTTTGGCAGGTGTTTCAGTTCTTAGTTTTGCATGCATTTAGAGGGTTTCTGTGTTGTACAGGGGCATTATCTGATGGAGGTTTAGCCTTGACAATCATATCTTTGATTGTCCTTTTTTTTCTATAGCCAAAGAGAGGAGGTTCTGGGAAGGCTTTTCTGCATTTGCGGCTGGCTTCCAAAATTGGCCAGAATTTCTTGATGGTTTTCTTCAGAAAGATGCCATTTCCTGTGAACTCGCAGACAAAGATGGGTCTCTGTAAAGTGTTTGTGGCGGTTGTCTTTGGTGGTGGGTGTAGGATGCTGTGTCTGTCTTTTGATCTAGCTTTTGCCCTGGATTCATTGAGAATTTTGATAGGGTAACCCCTTGCTTCAGAATATCCTTGTAGCCTTGTATGCGACTACAGATATGTCTCAACCTGAGGAATTGTCCATATGGGGATGAATCCTTACAGGAGGGGTGCGCTGAATCATAGTGGAGGTAGCCGTGGGTGTCTGTTGGTTTTGTGTAGCGGTTGAAGATGACAGCATGTTCTTCTGTTTGTTTGACTATGGTGTCAAGAAATGAAACATGTGTTTTGAGGACTCCATTGTGAATTTGATGCAATGGTGCTCTGTATTCATGTATGTGACAAATTCATCTAGGCCAGGTTTCCCATGTTACCAGAAAATTAATATGTCGTCTATGTATCTGACATACAAGGCTGGCTTGTGGGGAGCCGCTTGTAGGAGTTTTTCTTCTAAGTCCGCCATGAAAATCAATTTAACACAAATGACACGCCACTGTGGATGATGACACCAAAGGTAACCCCATTGTCTCGCTTTCCCTAAGGGGTGAGACTAAAACTTTTTACATTTACCTGATTTTTGTTGGAAAATAGACCAAGTTCAAATTTGAAAAAAATTTGAAAATCATTTTGCTGATGATGGAGATTAGATGCCATGATGGTATAGATCATATCTGTATAATTTCGTCAAGATCGGATAAGTCTTTGATGAATTAAATGTACATTCAAACTTTAACACAAATGACACACCGCCGCGGATGACGATGACGACAACGCGGATGACACCACCTAAGGTAACCCCATTGTCTCGCTTTCCCTACGGGAGGGGCTCCATTTTGATTGGCCAGGGCAATCATGTTTTTTATGTATTAACTTCCCAGGTTGAACAAAACTTTAATAGCCTTCAGTTCCTAATCATATCTCCAAAATTTTGGCCCGATTCATCCAGCGTTTCTGGAGAAGTTGCTTTCACAAAAACTAGGTCATCCAAAATGGCTGCTTAACTGTTTATAGCCAACCAAGTTCCCTTGAACAAACTTGGTTCAGCGCTTGCCCTAGATGATATTTCATGAGTTTTGAATCGATCCCCCAAGCCGTTTCGGAGAAGATTTTTAAAGCCATTTCTAAAAGTCGGCCAAAACCCAAGACGATCACTGGCCAAATTGGCTGATCGGCTTCGTTTGATCAAACTTGAATCTCCATGTCCTAAGGATGCTTCCTGCCAAATATAATTGAAATCGGCCCAGTGCTTCTTGAGAAGTATTTTAAAGGAAAAGTTAACGGATGATGGATGGTCGCCATGGCATAAGCTCACTTGGCCTTTTAGGCCAGGTGGGCTAACAAGAGGAAATTTATACATTGGACTGGTTATAAGCTATATAATGAATCAAGGGAGGTAACTCCTTACAGATAGCGAATACATCAATGAGTTACCTCCCTTGAGCCATGACACGCTATATAAATTTCCAAGGGTGCTAACTTTGGAGTTTGAGATCGAATTGCATCTAATTTCACAAAACAAATATTCCATACAAATATCAACATATTGGCCAGCTTTGGTGTCAATCCGTCAAGAAATAACAAAACATGGCAGCGTTGTTGACGACAAACAGACAGACGGATGAGATGGTGGTCATCAATATAGCTCAGCTAACTGACAAGTATTATATGTATTACAGATCTCCTTGAAGCCTTTCTGTAAGTAACCAGTAAAGTGTCAGCTTAGCTCCAAAACATGATGCCTCAGTAACCCTTCACTGACTCAATGTGCTCAAGAAAATTCCATTTTTCTCACAGAAAATGTCAATTATTAGCCCAAGACTATTTTTTAACATTAACGACTGGAATGATTGGCTCAGTTATCATGCCAGTCAATCCATTGGTAAATGCTCAAAAATGTTCTCTTGGCCTGCAAATGGACAATCATAAAAAGCACTATTGAAGGTCTTAAATAGATAAGATAATCACTTATCTTACAGATAATAAGCGATTTCTGGTCACTAGTGACCACACGCATGCGCACGCACGCGCACACACATATGTAAACACACACACACGCACGCACGCATGCCCTGACAGGCATTTTAGAGTATACTCCAACTCGTACTGTATGCATATGATCAGATTTTATCAGAGGAAATAACTCCAGAAATTCTACCCTATCTGGTGATATAAATCTTTAGAGATTAACAGTTAAAACTCCAATTAAAAATTGACAAAAGCAGCTGAAACCCAAGCTTGATCTGTAACTTCTCATAACAAAGCAATATACCGAATTTCAGTTATATATGGTGAAGGAGAACGAAAAATTCTTGAAAGTTGATATGTTTGTATTTCATAAGTCAAAAGGGGACATAACTCCAATAAAAATTGACACAAATGCCTGAAACTCGAACTTGGTCTGTAACGTCTCATAACACTTTAGCAATGTAGCCATCCTAAGTAGAATATCTTGAGATTGCGAAAAAAGTGCAGGAAAACTAATATTTTTCAGATTTCATGTCAAAAGGGGAAAACTCGAACTTGCTCTGTAGCTCATTATACTAAAGCGATGTACTGATTTTCCCTTAAATATCTTGAAGGAGTGCGAAAAAAAGTGCGGAAAGCTGATATTTTTCGTATTTCTTAAGTCGAAAGGGGGCATAACTCTATCAAAAATTGACGCATACGCCTGAAACTCGAACATGCTCTGTTATTTCTCATAAGAAAGCGATGTACCAATTCTCAGTTGAATATCTTAGAAGACTGCAAAAAATAGTGTGGAAAACTAATATTTTTTGTATTTCATAAGACGAAAGGGGGTATAACTGAAAATGTCTGAAACTCGAACTTGAAATTTCATAAGACGAAAGGGGGTATAAGTTGATATTTTCCGTATTTCTTAAGTCGAAAGGGGGAATAACTCTATCAAAAATTGACGCATACGCATGAAACTCGAACTTGCTCTGTAATTTCTCATAACAAAGCAACGTACCAATTCTCAGTTGAGTATCTTGAAAGACTGCGAAAAATAGTGTGGAAAACTAATATTTTTTGTATTTCATAAGACGAAAGGGGGTATAACTGAAAATGTCTGAAACTCGAACTTGAAAGACTGCGAAAAAGGTGTGATCATTGATGTGATTTTCTACCTCGATGTATCCATGTACACATGTATCAATTTTGAAGTGAATCACTCGATTAGTGCCAGTTTTCTCAGAGGTACATGCACAGTACAGCTCAGAAATAATTTAATTTTTTCCCAAAACAGACAGAAACATGTTATTTAGTAGAACTTGTAACATGATCTAAGAAATTCTAGATGTTGAATATTTTGAAGATATATTTTGGAAAAGACGACCTTCCTGCCTAATGTCTTTGAATCCAATTACTGTATTGTTGGATATACAAGAGGCCCAATGGGCCTGTATCGCTCACCTGGAACATTGGCATTTCAACTATTCTTATAACCTTTGGTATATGTCGTCTGCAAAAACTCAGCAGTCAGACGGTTACTAGAGGTTTAAATACAATTGAAGAAAATGGTCTCTAAAGGCAGGTAGGTGGTCTTTATAGCGGGTTATTCCCCACCACCACACAATCCATTTAACACATGTGCATCTGGCTGAATCACCAAGTTAGCAGCAGGGGTAGGGAGAGTTGGAGTTGATTTAGAAAATAAGTTGACTGAAAGTCATTGCTGCCTAACATACAACTTCATTGCTGCCTAAGGCAGCAGAAACAACTTTCAATCATATACATTTCAAAACATTTTTAAGAGCATAGATGTCAGAGCACATAATACATATCTTAAATATTTAAGCAGTATTGGAAAGGTTAATCTGTTAATTGGTGTTTAATCTACTTTGGCAATAAAATCTGACATGGTGATAAATCAGTGGATGGTGGTAACAAACCTGTATTTCCCCGATGAAAGTGACACTGCAAATATTTAAGGGGTGATAACTCTGACATTTGATGTCCTATCAGTTTCATTTTCACAACACAATATTAGATGCCGACATTAACATTGTGACTAAGTTTGGTGCCAATCCATCAAGAAATAACAAAATGAACGGCATTGTTGGTGACGGATAGACAGATGGATGGATGGACATACAGAAGACAGACGGGGTCATCGCTATACGAGAGCTGACTGATAAGTAAGCTGCGTTAAGAAAACCAATTTTGGCTTCAAAATCCATTAAATAAAAAAACTGAATATGTCAGCTAGACATGGTAAAATTTGATTGGTCCACGGCGGCCATGTTTTTTGCCTACCAACTTCCCATGAACAAACTTTAATGGCCCTTAGTCCATAACAATATCCCCAAATTTCAGCCTGATCCATTCAGCGCTTCTGCAGAAGTCGTTTTCACGAAAACTAGGTCATCCAAGATGGCCGCCAAACCATTTGGCCAATCAAGTTCCTTTGAACAAACTTGGTTCAGCTCTTGCCCTATATGATATTTCGTGAGTTTTGAATCGATCCACCAAGCGGTTTCGGAGAAGATTTTTAAAGACATTTCCTAAAATCAGCCGAAATCCAAGATGGCACCGGCCAAATTGGCCGATCGGCTTCCTTTGAACAAAGTTGGATCCCTATGCCCTAATGATGCATCCTGCCAAATATAATTGAAATCGGCCTAGTGGTTCTTGAGAAGAAGTCTTTAAAGAAAAGTTGACGGATGGACGGATGGTCGCCACAGCATAAGCTCACTTGGCCATTCTGGCCACGTGAGCTAATAATGCACCAATTTTTTGGCAGTTACTCAGGCCAAGGGGGGGTGGTGGGGGGGGGGGGGGACATACTATAGACTAGCTTATACCTTGGCCATATTTTTTGCTCAACAACTAAATTTGTATGTACCAATCAAGTAGCAAGTGGTTTTCCTTATTGCACATCCATTTTGACAGTAATGTAAGCGACTAACATAAAATGAACCAAAACAGAATCAAACGTACAACAAAGAATTGCTTGAATGCTTCTTATGTTGGTGGGGCGATGGCAATATAAACCTCTTTTGTCTTCTTCTTTTCGTTCACTGATCATACCGCCAGTCCTGTAAGTGACTATCAACATGATCATAAGCGTTAAGTGCGTGGATCCATGGTTTATTAGAGTGCGCCGTGCGGCCTGGAACCTCCGTCTTCAGCACTCGAGGTTTCTGTCAGGGTTACCTCACCCTTCCCTCCTTTAGTCGCCTCTTACGACACGCAGAGGATACGGAAGGTGTATTCTAAGCCCCACATACAGGGTGAACCGCTTTTGTGATTGGAGGGATTCCACCGAACTATAAAACAGACCAGAAGGTCTCCCAAGTAGGAACAGATTTTGCAACGCGGCGAATGTGAATATCACAAATTACTCTGATATTATATACAGAAGATAATGTTTTTAAAACAGTTTGAGTAATAATTTCACTATTTCTAATCAGCAAATGCATTCAACATTATTTGTATTGGCAAATTTTTGTTACCCTTGGGCGATTTAGTCTAGGGCCACTTGATTACAACATGATAATGAGATAACGACTCAGCGAAGTATATGTTTTACTAAATATAAATTTGCATTGTGAGCTTTGGGGATTCCGCTGTTGCAAATCCCGGTAAGCCTTTAATTCTTCTCCAGCAAATAAAATTACATATTTGATATTTGTTCGGTCTGAATACATTTATACAGCTGTATAAGATTTGGGTCAAATATCTGCCCGGGTACTATCTATTGGTGCGTATAATAAACCCGAAAATATCGTATGTTGAACTATGTTCAAAATATTTATGTTCAGTACGTTTTAGAGTGCTTTGGAAATGTGATACGTTATTTCTGAGCTGTACTCCATGCTCCAGATATCATAGATGTACATGTATCTTTCACAGTGTCGGTTTTATGTGGCGATGTACGTAGCTGTTCTGAACATACACACAAACGTTTTGAAACAATCACATTTTCTTTATCTTACATTGTAAAGCAGAATTTTAGTGTGCATTGCAACCAAATCACTGCATCGCAGAGCATAACACACCGCAACTAAATCACTGCATCACAGAGAATACCCCACCACAACCAAATCACTGCATCACAGAGCATAATCCACCACAACCAAATCACTGCATCACAGAGCATAATCCACCACAACCAAAACACTGCATCACAGAGCATAACCCACCACAACCAAAACACTGCATCACAGAGAATACCCCACCACAACCAAAACACTGCATCACAGAGTATACCCCACCACAAACACAAAACTTTACAGCAACCATGGTAGGTGCACCAGGTTTGATACACCTGATACCATTAGTCTAAGAAATGTGCCCTTAGTGTACTAAACATTGCAAACGGAATAGTGTTATGAATACAGCCTGAACAACAATTTACTTGATGCTCATCGAATGAACTGTAAAAAGTATGCATCTATACACCAAATTTGCAATTGGTTGATGTATAGGAAAACATAAGGCACTACAACATGGACTAGAATTTTTCTGATGTTCAGTGAACCATGAAAAGTAGGTCATGCTGAGATATGTTTGATACGTGGCACACCAGTCACTAACAATGCATCCAGACATATTTACTGTATACATGTATATGAAGAACTCTTGAAACTACAGCCCGGAAAAGGATTTTCTATGATGTTCCAGTGAATCGTGAGGAAGCATAACGATCCCATTAACCTGTGATATGGATCCAAAACCGCATCACAGTTTTTCTTCGCCACAATTATAAAGACAGTTTAATTCCATATATCCGTATCCATATGCATAACCTATCCATATCAGTATCTAATGAATCGCTACATGTAGTGATTTTGTCGGATACAGACACCATTCGATGTGGCATTCATTGAAAATGATGTTAAAGCGATGTTAATCTCATCTCAAATGTTGCATTGCACCGATAGAATATGGTTTATAGATTCCATATCATTCAAATCCTGTCACATTCCCCGATCTGTATCGCAATTATCTGCTTTGTAATATCGAGTAAATGTTGAACAGTGATCGCCGCCATTTTGTCTCCTCAAGCTATCATGCATGATGTCATGTAAGCACCAATGCATTGCATTCTTATTATGTAATACTCATCCCATTGAATATTTTGAAACTAATTTGACTGGAAGTTGTTGCTGCCATAGGCAGCAACAACTTCCAGTCAAATTAGTTTCAAAATATTCAACAGCTTACCTGTAGGATTACTTTTATACCACCTCGCCAAACTATAGAGGCGCCTCTATGACTGAGAGTATATACCGAGGCAGACACACTAGTTTTTTTCTGATTGGTTGAAAAGTAAATCATGACAGCTATTATAGGGTGTAGAAATATTCCAACGTTTAACTCTAAACCCTGAATATCTTTCCTTAGTGCCATGATAAAAAGCTTAAAATTACCTGGATAGTTTATGAGTGGCGTGTTAGATCACCTGAACAGCTATCAAGAGATGGGATTAGTTATCCTTTAACAGTTATTTCTTTATTCATGGGCTTTCGCCAAATCCGTGCGTGATTATTCGATACATGTGTGTCGAAAATTACAGGTAAATTCACACTAGTGCGCTGGACTGTGAAAGCCTGATTGAATTAATTAGGAAATACCTATGCTTAGTTGATGCCAGCAATCCTGACCATAAGGAAGCCAAATGACAAACTAATAAACATATGGAACAGTATTGCCAAATACTAGGTCATGAAGACATAGATAATAAGTTTATTGTAATGATTGTTCCCCCTTGAATTGAATAAAATTACTCCTTTTGGACATGTCAGAAACGCATTCAGACACGAATACATGTCAACCATTTAACCCTTGAATTTATTCAAAAAAATTTCAATTTTCTCACACAAAATGTTCATTTGCAGCCCAAGAGAAGACTATTTTTAAAAATTGACTTATCGGTTATCGAGATAGTCATTCCAGTGGTAAATTTTCAAAGATAGTCTTCTCTTGGTATACAAATGGACATAAATTTCTCAAGACTACTTCAGAAGCCATTTTTGGCTGATATGATTGTTAACGGTTAATTGAACCCTATTTTTAGGCCATCCTATTCATAGATCTATATATTGATGCATACCAAGTTTGGTGACTATATATGATGTTCTGAGACTATGGTCTGTAGAAAAGGACCATAGACACACCTGTGAAATTTTCTATAATGTTCAGCAAACCATGAAGGCTTAGTAGGTCCTCCTACTTTTAATATGCAACATATGCTAAAGCTTATAATGAATAAATAAGCCAGGCTTGGTTGATACATGTATGTGCATACGAAGAACTTGAAAAACATGGCTCGGACAAGAATACGTTTTGATATATTCAAGGAACCATGAAAAGTGAGTCATGTTGACCTACATTTGATACATGACATGCATTTAGACATGTTAGACTATGATGCATCCATATATACATGTTGGTGGTTATATCATATACAGGGTTCCGCCCAAGATGAAATTAGTGCTGGACATTTTTATGGAAATTTTACAGAGTCTCTTGAAATAAAGCTTAATTTCAACAAAATATGTGAAAAGTGGTGCTTAAAAATGATAGTTTAGACTTTAGTGCTGATTAAAATTGTTGAGTGGTGGCTAATTCCGACCAGTGCCAACCAGTGTGGGCAGAACCTTGATATATGTGAAGAATTCTTGAAGTCATGGTCTGGACAAAGAATCCCAGACAAAGAATCAGAGGCAGACCTATGGATATTCAGTAACTATAACCATACCCCTAATACACCATGCATTCATACTCAAAGTCTGAGCTACAGAACAAAACGTGTTGCTCATGGATTTTTCAGAATTGAAATGCTGACAAAAATACTCAATATACAGCTCAGAGGAGTTACCGACAGAGAACTGCGTTACCATGAGAATAGATATCACTTTGATAAGTCGTACTCATAAGAATTCAAAACACAAAAGTATCTTACAGTCTTAGATGATATTTCATAACCTGAACCTATTTTAATGAATTCTAGATTATTGAAGACGAATTTGATGAAAATTCACAAATTTTTGCAGGGTGAAAAATTCCACTCTTACTCCAGGTTGTTATAAAAGTGGATCACATGATCGACTAGAAGCAATCAGCTGAGATTTTTCTACAGCGCCCTCTATAGGCGGCTATATGGATGTATTAGTCCTATTGAGCTGGCTCTACAGGGGAAGTAATTCATTAGAATTGTTTGGATCTTCAGGGAGAGACAGGTGCTGGGAGTTACCTCCCCTCCCTCTGATCATGGGAAAATATTAGAGGTTACAATTTCTTACTAAGTTACTAGATTCCCTTCAGCAAAAGGAAAGAGCTTTAGGTATACAGTAGAGGTGAGTTTGACATGTCTTAACAACTTTATGATACAGTGAACCATAAACGGTAGCTCAAAATGACCAACATTTGACACATAACAGACCTTTACACTAAGACGCATCCATATAGTACGTTTGATGACTGTATGTTCAAAACCAGAATATACGGTACGAACAAAAATTCTGGGAAGACATATAGATGCATGGACACACATATACACTCACGGACAAATGCATGGACAAAGTGAATACTACATAGGATACCCTCGATTTTGCAACAGTAACATTATTTGTATTATTTGGTCTGTAAAGATGAAGGGGTGAGAACTCATACAGATGTACTTACAGTTTGGTCCAACACATTCACAGTTTGGGATTTCAATCTTAGAATTGAATTTTAGTCGGTCTTTGCGCTCCTCTTCATCATCCGCTTTGAATAGATTGGTTGCATTGCCACCACGGAATAGGTCATTATCCATCTCCTGTTTGATGGTTGTAAAACTTGGTCTGAACAGGTCTGATTTAGTGTCATCGGACGGACACATGTTGTCTGGCGTTTCCTGCTCGATATGTTTGAGAATCTGATCGATAATCGGTGTTTGATTTTCTATCTCAGGCTGTATGGATGCTGAAGAAGATGAAGCACTAGTTTCTGTTGGTGCCGAGTGCTGTATCTCGGTGGTCATAAGTCTACTAATCGAATTCACAGTGCTCGTTCCGCTATTCGTCCTGGTATATGACACATGACTGTGCGATTGGGAAATTGTCGTAGACAGCTGCGTTTGTAAGTTATAAGCGACATGAGACTGGTGTATTGTCCTAGCACATGAAACATTTGATGAGAAATCACTTTGTAAATATTTGCCTCCTAAATTAGGTCTTAGAGGATTAGAGGTATTATTGAGGTCCGCACAAGGATCGTATCCAAGCGTGGAGTTATTCGTAGAGGATGTGTGTGTACTAATACATGTGGAGGAAGGTAGTGGTGGGCTTGTTGTAGTCCTGTGAGGTTGAGTATGAACAGAAGTGCTTGTGTGAGTACTTGCTAACATGTGACTAGAGTGTTCTGTTAATCTACTGCGGATGTCCGTATGTGACATAGGAGTCGTATGTGACATTTGAGAACAGTTTTCCGGCACTATACTATGACTATCAGTATACATGCTTGAAACTCTGCATTCACTTATTGTCCGATCATTCAAACTAGTCATCACTGATGAAGGAACACTATAAGGTTGATCATTAATAGGACTACTACTACTACTACTATGACTATTACACATAGTTCTATTAGGATTATTACTATCGTCTCTGTGCACACTTTCTAAGAATTTTATGTTCTCGGACGGTAAAGTTTCCTTTGTTGGGTTATGTTCTACTGCTAATAACCATTCCCGTTGCTGCGCTGTAAAGTCACTTGGAAATGATAGAGTTCTACACACACTACCTGCACTATTCAGTAAATCATTCAAGCGTGACATTTGTGATAATGTTCGTGATGGTGAATTGTTCCTCTTCTGTACAGATGATGCTAACGATGAAGTCACGGGAGGTTCTCTGTTATAGGGTGGTAAGGGATTCTCATGTTCCCCCTCCCCAGCATGAGTCATAGGTGGAAATGAATGCGATTCAGAAACATAATTATTAGCACCTTGATATACTGTTGATGGTAGACCATGGTTTATAGCACTGTGAGATGAGGCAAGTGATGGAAAGGAACTGACCTGAGATTGCACAGGTGTGTCAACAGGGGACGGTAATGATTGTAAATTCCTATTAAGTTTCTCCGGTGAGGTGCCTGGAGATTTTCGAATATCTGTTCCCTGGTAGAAGCCGCTTCTCCAATCATTCATGTTCACTTGAACATTTCGTTTATGATTTACAACAGTCACTCTGCCACCACACTCCTTTTTCAAACATGGGGGAGAGAGTAAGCCAGTATTTTTCTTAGGTGATGGGTTGTACTTAGTAGGACAACTTACATACAAACTGTCCTTCAACTGTGGTCTTTTGAATTTATGTTCAAAGTCTGTAAAAGGATCTTTTGATGTAACTCTTTGACTGCTATAATCTCTGTCTGTTAGTACATTATCATCATGAAAATCATATATGTCTACACTATGCTTGGGCATTCTCCCCTGACTGTTCACACTTGCTTGTGGGAAACTGGATGCAAGTGACCGATCAGACTGACCTATTGATAACAAATCACCAACTTTTTTCTTCTTCTTTTTTAGCTTTTTCTCACCTAATTCACCACCTTTTTTATTATCTTTCTGAAATTTTAAGCTTTCACCTCGTTGTAAATCACCTAAACTCTTACTCTGTAAATCGGAAAACGGTGATGTCGACATTTCAGACATAGCCGGCATTGTCTGCATACGTATCATCTCAGATCTATCCAAGAATGACGGGGATGTTGATTGGACATTTCCTGGTATTGCATGTGGCCGTTCGAATATGCCCGATTGTGCATGCGCGGGTTCACTCTTGATTACATGTAGGCTTGAATGCAATCTAGGTTTTCCTATCCCTTGGTACATTATGTGACCGATATCGGGTTTCGGTGACTTTGAGAATGCAGAATGATGTGGGGCAGGTGCCGAGGGTGGAGGCATTGCTGTATCAATAGGATGTATTAGGCTCGTTGTCTCATGCAGCTTTAGGAAACTTGAAAGATTCGGCAATAGAGGGTCAATTTGAAAATCTAATTTCTCGTTCTTTAGCTTGACTTTCTGCATGAGGTGTTCTGTTGAGGTAGTTAACACGTGCTGCTCAGGAACAGGGCCATTGTTTAACAGCTTAGAGATGTTTTGTACATTCATATGCATTTCTGATGTGTTTTGTAAACTCGGAGACAACAGTCGCCAGTCATCATTAGCCGAGCTGTTCTGAGCCATGCTCGCATTCCGACTTGTGTTAGTGTTTGACTGTACAAGATCATTGATACTATGTTTGACTGGTACCTGGTACATGTTCTGGACAATATCATCCTGCGGTCTTCGCTTCAGATCCACTTGAAAAGTCGAGTGTGCCCCTGAAAATCTCTGCTCGCTAACAAATGCGGAGTCAGCGAAGTCTGTTCTGACAGGAGGTACCGATGCTGACCTAGCCACCATCTGGTTCTGTGAGAGAGATTTAAATAGTTGTTGTTGCTGCTGTTGCTGTAGTCTTTGTTGTTGTTGTTGTTGTTGTTGTTGTTGTTGTTGTTGTTGTTGTTGTTGTTGTTGCTGATATTGGGCTTCATTCTGGCCATGATGTTCCTGCTTCTGCTGCAGTTGTGATATGCTATCAGAGGAAGCAGCTTTATATGAATGCTGTCGAGAATTATTGCCATCAAGATAGTTGTTATAAGCAGGCTGTTGTACACATTGTGTCTCTTTATATGTCCCATGGCTAAGCGATTGTATAATTCTAGGGTAGTTATGGCTTGGCTGATGAGATTTGTCACTTGATATGTATGGATTATTGCTGAAGCTTATTCGGTTTTGCGATGATGTTAGCGGAGGCTGTAAGAAACTTGCTGCCTGGTCTATACCTGAGCCACCACCACCATTGACCGGAGGGGAGGCATGTAACGCAGCAAATGCTTGAGCGTGCTGTTGTTGCTGTAATTGGCCCTGAGAAAACTTCACCTGATCAGTAATAGAGAATTGCAAATCAACCCCTCCCCTCACATGACTAGACCAATCAGACACACCCAGTTCTGCCGGGAACTCATTCCGTATCTTAGAACCACCACCGTCTGAAGAGAACTGTGAATGTACTGAAGGAACACGTGTTATTTCATCCGGTGTCGAGGATGCTAGTGATTCGCGACTATAATGTGGTGAAAACACCGACAGATCGGTCGCGCATGATGACATGGCAGAATGAGTCTGGACAGGTATGCTGTAGGTATCCTGGACAGGTATGCTGCTTTGTACAGAGTCATAATAGCCAGGTAGATTAGGGTTATGTGGACTCTGTACAATTCGTGTGTGTAGTTCACTGCCAGAGTCCGCCTCGTGTCTATGCAACATACCACCATTTGGTAATGTTGTCCCGAACCCAACCTGTGAATAAGAAGACAATTAATAACAGGTGAGAACAGGTAAATCAGAATATAACATATAGTTATATGAAGCCATGAGAACATACAGTACTGTTGTGTACAGCTCAGAAATAACTTCACATGTTTTTAAAACAATGTAGTTGAATATTTTGAACATGAATTGATTGAAAGACATTGCATCAATGTCTTCCCATTCAATTATATTCAAAATAATCAACAGAACAGTTCTTACTAATGAACATGTTTCAAGTGTTGTTTTTTTGGAAACATTGTAACTTATTTATGAGGTGTACAGTTTGTACTGTATGCCTTTGTGCTCGAATCACAAGTATTTCTTTATGATAAGTAGTTAACTCTTTAACCCTCAAATTTATTCAAGAAAATTTCAATTTTCTCATAGAAAATGTCCATTTGCAGACCAAGAAGACTATTTTTGAAAATTTGCCACTGGAATGACTGGCTCGGTCATCGAGTCAGTCATTCCAGTGGTAAATTAAAAAAAATAGTCATCTCTTGGTCTACAAATGAACATTTCTCAAGACAACTGCAGAAGCCGTTTTTGGCTGATATGAGTGTTAAAGGGTTGACCGCATGTATTAAAGAACCACTGACCACAGAGGTATAACGACACTACAGGGGGCCACAGGTGTATTAACACAGCACTGTTAGCCGGTTTGAAACGATGATAACATAAGGAATACTATGTTGAATATTTTAAAACTAATTGGACTGGGAGCTGTTGCTGCCATAGAGGTTCCAGTCTAATTTGTGTCTAACTAGTTCGTCCAGCTGTAATGTAGTCGTCGTGAAATTGAGGCACTGACATTGCAAGGGTTAAATATGTCCAGTCTATATTTAGAATGGACATTTCCAGTTTATCCATCCATCATATGGCATCATAATGAACTACATGTATATGTAGGCACTAGGATGACATCATAATTAATGACGTCATGAATGACATACATGTAGATTGCCCTGTAGGTGGGGCTTAGAATACACCTTCCGAATCCTCTGCGTGTCGTAAGAGGCAACTAAAGGAGGTAAGGGTGAGGTAACACTGACAGAAACGTCGAGTGCTGAAGACGGAGGTTCCAGGCCGCACGGCGCACTCTAATAAACCATGGATCCACGCACTTAACGCTTATGATCATGTCGATAGTCACTTTAGGACTGGCGGTATGATCAGCGAACGAAAAGAAGAAGACATACATGTAGATAATTTCGTCACGAACGCATAATTGATGATAGCCTAAGGGTTCCTGTACGAATTGCATGGCTACTATTTAGTAATCATGCCGTTGAATATTTTGAAACTAATTTGACTCGGCAATGTTGCTAGTTTCAAAATATTCAACAGCTTACCTGTATAGTTTTCTGGGAATTGATATTCCGGGAGTTCAGGGATCGATCGATCCCTACACGAGCGAGGTGTGGATGGAGTTTAGCTAGAGATGGGCATTGCATAGCTAATTCTGGAAAGGTACATTGAAAGGCCTAATCCTTTAATGGTCAACCCGGTCATAAAGGTCATCATCACTGGTCTGGAGGCATGTCCATTTACACACGGCCACGATAGGACTATTTGGCTAATGTATCAGTGGAATAAACAACTCGCTAAACAAGGCAGATACTCCAGGGCGTTGTTAAAAAAAATATCCTCCTCTCATTAAGCATAAATTTGAATTTTCTTGACAAATCCTGATCAAAGACTTAAACTTTAGATCTGCGCTAGCTAATAATATGTTACCTGTAGGTACATCTTCCATATCAGGGGTAGAAATGTCTATTTGCCCTGTTGCCCGGGGCAACCCGATTTTCAAAAGGGCAACTAAATTTTGGCTGTTAATGGTACGTTCACAGGCCAACCATGATAAATACTCAGACTAATACCATACTGTGTTTTTATACCTACTGACTAACTTTTCATTTTAAGTCATTTATTTATTTAATTATTAGAAAGTGTAACCAGCATGCTTAATGCCATTCTGAGTAGTTATGGCTTTTCTTCAGAATTTACTTGACGAAACAATAGTGATTCTAATTTTCTTTGTCATTTAGCTTGATATATAAGGGCAATCTTAATCTGAGGCAACCAGATCTTTTCATTTATTTCTAACCCTGCCATATACAAACATGTAACGACTAGGTCAGGTACATCCCAGTTATTTGTGTAACTTCAACGGGTGCTACACACCAGCTCAGAAATAGCCTCACACGTCGCCAAACCAAAATATAATATACTATTGAATATTTTGAACATAATTGGATCGGAAGACACTGCTACCTAAGGCAGCAATGGCTTCCAATCCAATTATGTTCAAAACATTCAACAGAACATTCCTTCTTACTATCTATCAGGTGTTTGTTTATGCTTTGGAACCATCATAACTTATTTCCGGGTTGTACTGTACCGTATATTTAGTTCCATATATTAATATAAATTGATCAGAATGACTACACCGGTGGATTAGCGGTGGTATAGGCATTGTTATAGAACATTAATGCACAAATCTTCTGACGTGGCACGAATTTGACAGCTGGTAAATGTGAATCTCTTTCTACAGTACAGCTAGGAAATAACTTATAATGTTTACAAAGCCAAACAAAATGTACTATTGAATATTTGAGTCTTAATTTGATTGGAAGCCACCAATTAAATTTAGTTCAAAATATTCAAAAGACCATTTCTTACATTATGTTTGAAATTGTTTTAACTAACATGTTTCGGTTTTTGTTTTGGAAAAATTTTAAAATATTTATGAGCTGTACTGTGCATTTATCTGACAGAATACAAACCAGGAACTCATCTTCATGTAACCTAATATTAGGTCTGCTCATTTTATATGTATGCATCATTTTGGGGCTATGCGATCAGTAACGTGTCCAGTCCATCTTGTCCGGTGACGGCATGGGTGTTTGAAAGCCTATTTGTGGAACTAAGGAATGCCACCAGAGCATCTCCATTGCTGTTGCGTTTGCCCTCTCCATAGGGTATTCCATGAGTATGGCATCATGGAATGACAACTACACTACCACCACTGCAACACCCCCAAATACGCTGCCATCAGCATAACATAGTGACTACCATACCACCGCTGTGGCACCCCCCTGCCCCTACCATCTGCCCAGTGTATGAGATACTACCCGTACCACCAATCTGGCACCTGGCCCAGACCCCTGCCATGACCATAACTTAGCGACTACCATACTACAGCTGTGGCACCCCCAGGCCCTCAGCACAGTGTATGAGATACTATCATACCACCGCTGTCGCACCGCCAGGCCCCTGCCATCAGCCCAGTGTATGAGATACTACCCTTATCACCGCTTTGGCACCTGCCCCAGGCCTATGCAATCACTATAACATAGCGACTACCATACCACTGCTGTGGCAACGCCAGGCCATTGCCAAATCTGATGTACTACCCTTACCGCCGCTGTGCCACCGCCAGGCCCCTGCCATCACCATAACATACCGACTACCATACCACCGCTGTGGCACTCCGAGGCCCCTGCCATCAGCCCAGTGTATGAGATACTACCCTTAACACCGCTGTGGCACCTGGCCCAGGCCCCTGCAATCACCATACCATAGCGACTATCATACCACCACTGTGGCACCGCCAGGCCCCTGCCATCAGCCCAGTGTATGAGATACTACCCTTACCACCGCTGTGGCACCTGGCCCAGGCCCCTGCAATCACCATACCATAGCGACTACCATACCACCGCTGTGGCACCGCCAGGCCCCTGCCATCAGCCCAGTGTATGAGATACTATCCTTACCATCAACGTGGCACCTGGCCCCGGCCCCTGCCATCACCATAACACACTGACTACCATACCACCACTGTGGGCCCCCCCCACCCCCGGCCACTGCCATTAGCGCAGTATATGAGATACTATCATACCATCGCTGTGGCACCCCGAGGCCCCTGCCATTAGCCCAGTGTATGAGATACTACCCTTATCACTGCTTTGGCACCTGGCCCAGGCCTCTGCAATCACCATAACATAGCGACTACCATACCACGGCTGTGGCACCCTCAGGCCCCTGCCATCAGCCCAGTGTATGAGATACTATCATACTACAGCTGTGGCACCCCCAGGCCCGTGCCATCAGCCCAATGTATGAGATACTATCATACCACCGCTGTGGCACCTCAGACCCCTGCCATCAGCCCAGTGTATGAGATACTATCATACCACCGGTGTGGCACCCCCAGGCCCCTGCCATCAGCCCAGTGTATGAGATACTATCATACCACAGCTGTGGCACCCCCAGGCCCCTGCCATCAGCCCAGTGTATGAGATACTATCATACTAAGCTGTGGCACCCCCAGGCCCCTGCCATCAGCCCAGTGTATGAGATACTATCATACCACAGCTGTGGAACCCCCAGGCCCCTGCCATCAGCACAGTGTATGAGATACTATCATACCACTGTTGTGGAACCCCAGGCCCCTGCCATCAGCCCAGTGTATGAGATACTATCATACCACAGCTGTGGCACCCCCAGGTCCCTGCCATCAGCCCAGTGTAGATGTCACCTACTCAACAAGAGCTCTGTCTATGCAGGGGACCATTGTCACACCGAGGTATTCAAAATGACCCAACAAGTATTAGAAACAGATCAATGGTCGCAAGAATTAACCCTTTAATGGTAAAGCCACCCAAAACCAGCCTCTGTACTTGTTGTGAGAAGGGTTCGTTTGCCGGTCAAGAAAATTATTTTTGAAATTTCATCACCAGAATGCCAATTAGTATAATGAGGTCTGTCGGTCTGTCTGTTAAACTTTGGTCATTTCTGACATGGCTGTCTGAACAGTCGCAACTATACTGTATCTCACTAATGACTTACTCAGTTCAGTTAGTCTGTAACTGGCGATGGTTTGTTATTGCTTCTCTATTGCTACACTTATTGCACGATGCAGTCTTTGTCAGACAAATTTGCCACAGCACAAAAATGTTGTAGAAGAACTGGTTCACCACTGCACTTCTACAGCATTTTACCAAATGCCATTAAGTATAATTTGTGTTCTACTTTTGGTCAATTGTAGAAACTTCCTTTAACCCTAGTCTCGAATTTGTTCAAAAAAATGTTCTATTTTCTCATAGAAAATGTCCATTTGCAGAGCAAAATAAGACTATATTTTTTAATTTACCACTGGAATGACACTCAGCCATTCAATCGTGGTTAATTTTCAAAAATAGTTTTCTCTTGCTCCGCAAATGAACATTTCTCAAGACCACTGCTGAAGCCATTTTTGGCTGATATTGAGTGTTAAAGGGTTAATATGATATATATTGTGTATCTATGACAAAATCACATTTATGTAGCTAAGCCTGCAATTTCTTCCACGGTACATATTTGCTGTAGCAAATTAACGTTTCCACGTCTTTAATACCGCAGCTTTGCTGATTGGTGTGGCGAATTTTGAGGGCTAGCACGGCAAAGGCTACATTGCTTATGAGGTATACAGTATTTATTTTCTCTATCCCCATTGAAGCACTAATTACTAACTGTTTATGACTAATGAGCTGAATCAGGACATCATTTATAGTCTGTGAATGCTTCTGCTACTTGAAGGCCACATTACTGTTCAAGCATCACTTTACCCCTGTCAACCCTAAGTCAGACAATCTCAATTTTGATGCAATAATACATGTAAGCTGTAAAAGTATTTAGAATCTGATAGGAATCTGTTGCCTATAACAGATACTTAGTTCAAAATATGTGACAGGATATTTTTTTTCTGAGCTCCACTGTAAATTATTTTTCGAATCAGATTGAACATCATAATTAAAACTTAGAGGTCTGAAATACTTCACACTTGCTGTCATTTCCACAAATCAAAGTTCAGTTACAATAGAAAATTTAGCAACGGACCTTTCCATTTTTAGCTATGCCCCGCTCATCACTAGCTAAGCTCCACCCACACCTCGCCGTGTTTGGATTGAGCGACTCCCCCAAATGGCCTAGCTATCAATTTCCTGAAAACTGTACAGGGAAGCTGTTGAATATTTTGTAACTAATTTGACTGGGTGCTGTTGCTGCCTATGGCAGCAACAGCGCCCAGTCAAATTAGTTTCAAAATATTCAACAGAATATTTATTAAATAGTAAAAGCAAACGATTTGTACAACACTGCATAGGCCGTCTTCAAATATGCGTTCGTGACGTACTTATCGACGTCATTCATGACATCATTCATTATGATGTCATTGTACACATCATGCAGTTCATTATGACGTCATATGATGGGTGGGTACTCTGGAAAGGTGAATTGTCTCAATTCTGGACAGTTTTATGATGGCCTGTCAGTACCTGAAGATGTTGTGGTGCTTTCTGGCCTTCTCTCTCCAGACCTGGCAGGGAACTCGTCGACACAGAAGCGACCTATGAACACATAAAATATCAACACTAGATTAGAATTAATGAAGTCCATATATAACGATATACACGAGGCATAAGATAACATGATAACTTCACAGCATATATTTTACACCAAAGCAGGACTTTGCATTAACAGTTAAGCTTAACACACTATACATGTAGTTGCGACCTACATGTAGGAAACTACTGCTGACACAAGAAAACATGACAGGTTGACTTATAAACACTAGAACTATGAGTTCGCAACTAAAAACCACAATCTCTTGTCCCAAATATCAATTGTCTCGTACAGCCCGCTTTTACAGTCGCGCACACATTACGCACCTGCATACATGTACGCACCTCTAACAACATACATTTGACCTAAAACAATGTCCACACATGTAGCTGTATATGAATAATCATTACACAGTAATCATACAAAATTAAGTACACTAAGGATTACACACCAAATGAGTCAACAAATTCCATAACCTCATAATTACATTGATAATTCACTGGAAAGTTTAACATTAGCAGTAAGCCTATTATTATGCGAATAATTAAAAGCATTTAAAATTCTGAGATTTTTATAATTCCGTAACAATTAGCTTCAAACTGAAATAAATTATGTTATACCAGGATGTGATGTCTATCCCGTTACTATCCGTTAACCTTTGTAATAAAGACAGAGGAATATTGAGTAAAAACCATGGTGGATGGATTTCTATTTCCAATTGTCAACCATGGTTAAAAAGGAGTGCTCACTTCTGGAACACCGTTCTATTTTATGAACATACATTCTAGAACAGTTTTAGAACTGCAAGAACATTTAGATCATTTAATGTTCAAGGGTAGTTCAAGAATTGAACATAAACATTTGAAGAATTTAACATAAACATTTGATGAGCGTTCATGAATTGTTCTTCATGAATAATTCATAAAACAGTGTTTATCAACTATTCAGGAACGTTCATAAACATATGTTCTTGAATTTTATGTGAACATTTCATGAATTTGTGTTTCCGGATTAGTTTCATTATCCTTCATGAACTGAAACACTTGATGTGAATTCATTAAATGTTCCCGAAAATTTAAGACGACAGTTTTTTAACTACTCTTGAACATGAAATGGCATTTACATCAAAAGTAGTGTCCATGCATACGTCCAGTTCATGAATTCAGATTCATAAAATGTTCTTAAAAATTCATGAAAGTGTTTATCAACTATTCAGCAAAGTTCATGAACCTGGAATTCATGAACTAGATATTTTCATGAACACTGCTTTCGATGAACTTATTATGGACTTGGTTGTTCACGAACAGTTCATGAACAGAAATTTGCCAAATGTTGCCATTTCATGTTCAAGGATAGTTCCAGAATCGGAATGAACGTTTGATGAGCGTTCATGAAGATTTTTCATGAATAACTAGATTAATCGGTCGATGACACGTCATCGCAAATCCCCACGTTCACCGCTTTGAACTTTTGACACGCACCCACAACCCACCCCCGGATGCGGAGCAAAATTTTAATGTTATTTTGCACTCCGTGATCATATGGGTAACTCAGATACCAAATTTGGTTGAATTCCATCCAACAGTGTCAGAGGAGTAGCATTACAATCAATTTCATGACCTCTTGACCCCATCCCCACCCGTGGGGCGGGGCCAAATGTAAATGTGCTCATTCACTTACCAAATTTGGTTGAATTCTGTCCAATGGTTCCTGAGGAGATGAATTACAATCAATTTCTGCAGGTTAGAATTTGACCTTTTGACCACACACCCCCACCGACTCCCGCACCCCTAGGGGGGGAGAGTCAAATCTAAATGGCCTCTTGCATCCTGCAATCATAGGAGTAACTCAGATATCAAACTTGGTTGAGTTCCGTCCAATGCTTTCAGGAGTTGCATTACAATCAATTTCATCACCTTTTGACCACATACCCACCCCCCTGGAGGCGGGGGCCAAATGTAAATGTGCTCATGCACTCCACATTGATATGGGTAATCCATAGACCAAATTTGGTTGAATTCTGTCCAACGCTTTTGGAAGAGATGTGTTACAATCAATTTCCGCAGGTAAAAATTTTACGTTTTGACCCCTCCCCAACACCCTGGGGGGGCCGGGGCCAAATCTAAATGGCCTCTTGCACTACGCAATCATATGGGTAACTCAGATATTAAATTTAGTTCAGTTCTGTCTAACGATTTCAGATGAGTTGCGTTATAACTGATTTGACCTTTTGACCCCTGCCATGTCCACCTGGGGGCGGAGCCAAATCTAAATATCGTCTTGCAAAGCGGAATTATATGGGTAACCCACATACCAAATTTGATTTAATTCCACCCAATGGTTTTGGAGGAGATAGCGTGACGGACGGATGGACAAACGGATGGAGGCGATTACAATATCCCCATTTTTTTAAAACATGGGGATAATTATGTTTATTCATGAATAGTTGATGAATGTTTTGCAGGGGTTTCACCATCCTGTAGCCTCTTTGTATAAGCAAACATGCACCCAAGTTGTGTTCCAATAGGGCTAAACAATCATGAAATATAAGCTGATAAGCTTAACTAAATGTTTAATCTTAGCATTGGAAAATAACATTTAAAGTAATGTAGAGTATTGTAGAGATCAGGGTGACCTTGGCCTTTGTCCTGGTGGCCTCCATGTCACCATCCTGCATCCTCCTGACATAAGAAACCATGTATATGAGTTGTGTTCCATTAAGGTTAACTTATCCCGAAATATAAGCTAAAAAGATTTGCTAAACACAAAAACTTAACATTGATGCCGCTGCCGTGGACACCAGCGTCGGAAAAGTGACGCATAGGCCTCGCATTCTGTGTTACAGGCATGACAAAAATGCCTCCTGTAGTGATCTAGAGAACTGAGAAGCATCTAATTTGTAATCTTAGAATATTATTTTTGAAAACTTAATACTGAAATGACTAGCTGGTTAACTTAGTCAGTCGTCTTACTGGGAAGTGTTCATAAATGTACTTCTGCTAGTCTGAAAAGGGCCGTTGTCATGACAATAAAATTGTTACTAAAACACGCTAAAATAGCAGGGAATTAATGTGCTTGAATCGCATAGAATGAACTAGGCCAATGACACACTTTGGTAAACGTACTAAGTACTCCACATCAAAATAAACAATTACAAATCAGATCAAAACAGAAGAGAATCAAAACACAGGAGTAAAATGCTCATTTAGGGAATGACAGGGTCAATTTCTCGTCCCATAAAATCTTCATTAGTGGGGAGCTTTAAATACATGCACATATCTATGATAATTATCGATAATCTAAACACCCGTCTCTTTGGAACTGGGTCAGTTTGACAAACTTAAAATTAGTACAGATCAATACAGCATTAGCCAATCATATGCCGAGTCTCAGTGTGATAATATATAAACTACGGCTGATTTTCCCTTCCGTCAACATGAATGAGCATGTATACATTGTGCGTGAATCAAGAAAAATGTTTTGCTTTGCAGCACGTGGCGTAGTACCAGGTGCTCGTAGTATGGCATTCTGCCCGATCATAGTACTACGCAGACACTTGTGCCTACACTGTGACATTAAGAGAATAATATCGGATTGATCACGTCTAAGAGTATTGGTGTGACATGCATGGATATTGTATGCATCCCGCTATATAACGCTTAGTGCCTAAATTTCACATCTGACGTAATAAATTAGAAAATCTCCATTTCTTAATGTTTAACCCTCAAGCCGACCAAAAACAGCTTCAGCAGTGGTCGAGGAAAATGTCCATCTGCAGACCAAGGGAAGACTATTTTTGGCAAATTTACCACTGGAATAAACTGGCTCGATAACTCAGACACTCACTCCAGTGGTAAATTTTCAAGAATAGTCTTCTTGGTCTGCAAATTGACATTTTCTAAGAGAAAAGTTAAATTTTCTTGACTAAATTTAATTGTTAAAACCCTTTCTTTAATGGTCAAGGGTGTCAAGAATACTAAAACCTTTGCTCAGTGAATTTCTAGGGCAAGAGGAATATATTGAAAAGTTTAGTACTGGATAATAACTGGCTTGGTTACCGGCAGCATTTCTTTAGCATTCACCAGTTAGCCATTTTACCTCACAAACCAGAAACAGGTTCCCATTCTTTCTGATGTAGTGAATAAATATTGTGTTGAATATTTTGAAATTAATTTGACTGGGAGTTGCTTCTAAAGCTGGCTATAACAATTGTCTGTCTAGAAAATGAGACAGTGGACTATCAAGCGTTAAAGGGTTAGTATATCTAATGGTTTACGGTTCTAAAGCATACAAAATTTTAAGTTATTTGCAGGACGAGAGCAGACCATTATTAAATATTTACCACTGGAATGACTGGATACATTCTGGAGTCATTCATTTCTGTGTAAAATTTTCAAAAGTAGTCTTCTCTTGACCTGCAAATGGACATTGCGTAAGACAACTGCAGAATCCAGTTTTGTCTGGCTTGACCACTAAATGGCTAGTCACTATGGCTTAATGATACCTTTACAAATCTCTGACCAGTAATGTCCAACAAGAATCCATACAAATCTGAAGTGAGCCAAGTGTTTAATTGTCAGGAGTGAGTGCACACCAGATAATGTAGCAGTAATTAACACATCAAATCCTAGAATTTGTTCAAAAAAATTTAAACTTTCTCAAAGAAAATGTCCATTTGCAGACCAAGAAGACTATTTTTTTTAATTTACCACTGGAATGACTGGCTCGTTATTGAGCCAGTCATTCCAGTGTTAAATTTTTTCAAATAGTCTTCTCAAGTTCTGCAAATGAACATTTCTCAAAACTACTGTAGAAGCGGTTTTTAGCCTGATATGAGTGTTACAGTGTTAATGCATCACTGCCAGGATTATCCCCCCCCCCCCCTGGAGGCAAATGTCCACTATTTCTTAGTACATGAGGTCAAACTTGTGTAGATAATGGACACTGAATGGGTCATTACACAGTGATCAGAGATGGTCAAACAGGTCTATAGAGGACATCATTATATTCAATAGACTCTCAAATGCTTAATGGGTACATGTATTGGTCAAGATATGTATAAAATCTAGTATCTAATAAAATTGTGCTTAGTGAACTTCAATTTGTAGGTCAAATAAGGGAAGAGTACTTTTAAAACTTTAATTTTATCATTGCAAAAACTGGCTTAGTTATCAGGCCAGGGAGCCGAGTGGTAAATTATCAAAACTATTGTTCTTGTGGCTTCTAAATCAACATCTCAAGGCCCCTGTAGAAGCTACTTTTATTTTGGTATTTTGGACCCAGTCTATAATGCATGAGTATGTTCTCAAGTGATTTGAAATGGGCTGAATATTTTCAGAACAGTTTGCATGTACTGTAGCTTATGACTATCTCAGTCAAACAGTTGTTCTTAAAATATTCAGCAAACAGGTACCTTTCAACAATAAATGTCCTTGTTTCGTCTTCAGGGGAAGCTGTCTTAGTGTCTCTAGAACAGTTTGTGGGTGATCTTGCGTATACTGAAGTCTTTAAAAATTCCACTGTCTCGCAGCTGCAAGCCACCAGACATAATATCAATGAGCAAAAATTCTAAACAATTTGACTGAAAGTGTTTGGTGGCATAGCCAACAACTTTCAGTCAAATACTTCTTCAAAATATTTAGCAGATCCACTGATATGTCATCCCTATGAGATATGAGACCCTGGAAAATGTCACTTACAAAAACTGCCGTCAAACGGTTAATTGTACAATGTAAGCACAATTCATTAACAAAAGATGTGTGTGTGTTAAAAACATGTTTGGAAGCCACTAGATCTATGCATACTAACCATTTACATAAAAAGTTCATGAAATCCAGATTTAAGTTATAAAGACTCTGGATATATTTCAAGTTGAGTAAGCATCCTACGAGAAGTATGGCGCCACATCGTATCAGACAGTCAACTTAAATCCTTATTACATAATGCAAATTAAACAGCACTGCTTTATTCATATCTCACACCTAGCAATGAATTAGAAACACTTTCATCTTCTCATGCTAAGTGGCAGCTATACTGATTAACGGAATGCTGATGACATATCATAGTCTACAATTTGCAGTGCACAATAGTGCAAGCTGGGAATCTAGCAGAGTCTGCAATTACACTAAGATCAAGTCTCTTATAATTATTCAACTCTTTGAAGAATGCTCCTACGATGTAAATAGACCAGAACTATTAACTCTTTGGAGGTCAAGCCAGTCAAGACCAGCCTCTGCAATGGTCTTAGGAATGGATCTATTTGCAGAGCAAGAGAAGGATATTTTGAAAATGTATCACTAGAATGCCTGGCTCGATGACTGAGCCCGACATTCCAGCGGTAAATGTTCCAAATTAGTCTTCTCTTGGCCTGTAAATGGATATTCATTAAACAAATTCTATTTTATTGAACAATCTTCATTGTTAAAGGATTAGTAAATGTAGTTCTAAGGATTCAAGAAAATGGAGAAATAAATTATAATTTTTAATAAAGATGGCCACATATTGCACAAATCATTAAATATTAACACTTAACACTCTGATGTCAAAATTTACAAATTTTTAATTAAATTAAAAGATGAGCTGGTGTTAATTTTTCAACAAATTTGGTGGCAGATGTTGCTGTCATCGACAGCAACATCGTCCACCAAAATTGTTGAAAAATGTACACCAGTTTTTTAGCTATTGACACTGTAAAAGATAGAATATTGACATCAGACTAACCATCTGACTGCCGAGTTTTTGCAGACGATATATTTCAGGGGTTATATCTCTGGATCTGCTAAATATTCTGAAAACAATTTGAGTGAAAGTTGTTGGTGGCTAAACCAGCAACAAATTTGAGTCAAATTGTTTACAAAATAACCAGCACATTTTGGCTCATTTAAATTATTTGCTGGTGGGTTGCAGCAATGAACCAGTTAAAATATTCTTCTGCTTATTTATAAATTGCTACAATCTAGATTAGACAATTCACGAATAAAACCGAGCTACATGCTTATTGTCTATAGGCCTAACTTAAATATATTCACAATTACTGATCATCACATGAAGATACTCAAATCTGTATTTATAATGATATTTCTGTCTATCAAAATAGGCAGATGATTTCATGGACAAACAGACGGACTAAGGATTATAAATGTCTGGTCTTGCAGCTTGCATTGCCCTCAAACAAAGCCTAGCACTGAGTCAGCTGTCCCTGTTCAAACGCTGATTAACAGAAGCAGTCAGCTAATACCCCCCCCCCCCCCAGCCACCACTGCCTCCATCCACATCTCCCAGGCAGTCTGTGTGGTGTTCGTGCCAAGACTCAGGCACACAGTCAAACAACACTTTCTACAATGCATGAGTAGTCTTCTCCTTACCATAGGCGGTGTAGAGAGGCTTTCAGTAATGCACCACTTCCCTATGCTCTCTCAGGCACAACAGTAAAGAGCATTTCATCAATACTATGAGCAGTGGATAATCTTCCTCTCCTACATGCTTTCAATATTCGCACACACACACACCTACAGGCTATAATGGTACTAGATAGTCACTCGCACTGACCCTAGATATGCACACTAAATATATACATTACTATTCTCCATACTCAATACTACTACAGCTGCAAACTCATAGTAGTATTTAACATGTATTAGGAGAGCTCTGCAGAGGAGTGGGCTGCCTGTGGGTTCAGTGTGTTAGATTGCTGCAGTATTGATTAATATAATCCGCTGGACTGGAAGCGCTCATCAACATAATGCATGTTTATCCAATCATCTCATCTGGCTGTGGTCACAGACGGAAACTTCCCTCCATATTTTATTGATTTTGTCCCTTCCACTGATACATGATGCATCTTTCTGTACTCATAAATCCCTCAATAACATAATTGTCATTATTGGCCACTGTAAAAACACTGATTGATGCCAATACAGAATCTAGTGCACACTGTGACTTAGATTCATTCATAGTAATGGCTGCCCATTGTCCAGTATGTCCATTAATATTTAGACTGGCAGGTTGGTGTACCTTCGGATTAGCTAGACATTGTTATGAGATAAAATAAGTGATTAACTCAGCTTTATATTTGACAGAATATTGTGTGTATGTGTGTATGTATCATAGAAATCTTACTATATTAACATATAAGATGTCTATGGTGTGTGTGTATACTGATGAGCTGCCACACAAAATGTGGGTCAAATACACTACAGTAAAACTGTTAACCCCTTATCACTCATATCAGCCCAAAATGGCTTCTGCAGTGGTCTTAACAAATGTCCATTTGCAGATAAAGAAGACTATTTTTGAAAATTTATCACCGGAATGACTGGCTCGATAACCGAGCCAGTCATTCCAGTTGGTAAATTTTTTTAAATAGTCATCTCTTGGTCTGCAAATCGAAATTTTCTATGAGAAAGTTTTAATTTTCTTGACTAGATTTGAGGGCTACCTGTATATTAGTGTAGCCAGTCAGGCACAGTTCATACTAATGGCTGACAGACAATCAGGCTTTATACATACTATAACAGAAATATCATAAGGATCATCCTGAAAGTTGTTGCTGTGTTTAACATGAAAAACTCTAAGTCAATCGGTTTTAAAGATTTAAAGCAGCAAATGCCATATTTCGGGGTGAGGGGGAGGGTGTTTAGAAATTTTTGCATTAATGTATGTTGAAAAGCAATCAAAACACCTGTACATGTATATACATGCACAGACTGGTCTACATTTAGCAATGTACAGAGCGTGTAACAATCTCTCAGCGATACACACCTGCCACAATACAGGTGGAATATGTATCAGAAATTTACCAACATTCTTACTGAAAAAAACAATTTAATATGTGAAGGATTGTATTTAACCCAGACAATGGTATCATATATAGTGAAAAATACAGACCATAATGTGGCTATATTTAAGAGACTCTCGCAACAACCGCAAACATCAGTGATGATGATACGCGCATCATTCGCGCAGGCTATTCAGATTCACACAAGTTTGTGTTCCCCGCCAATATCGCGGCTCGAAATCACATGACTAGCTGGCCTATATTCCTGGAAGATGTAAATAAATATTCACGTGGAACATTACAGACAATCATGCAAGCCACCATTCATTGAATCAACGCCATACTTCAGGTGAATGCTTAAATCAGATCAGTGATTGCGAAACGTCGCGTATATTATGAAGAACTGATTATTGAAATAAATTATATGTACATAAATGTTCTGTCACATAAGTAATTATTTATCATGCATTTAATAGGTTACGTGATCTTACTCATGACAAACAAACATATCGCCCGTATGGATAGGAGTGCTGCAATTTCTGAACAGCGCGCATTGACTATAGAATGTTCGCGGAGCGGATAGCTGCGTGAATTGTTTTTGAAAAGCTTTGCGCCGAGTGAATGAAGCACAATTAGGTTAGGAATTCCCCTCTTGATATTAAAATAGATCAGCCGGCTTTAAGAGCGATATAAACCGGCTCACCTATAAATAACATTGTCTATTTTTAGCCTACTGCAGGAGGCGGCCTATATGAATGAATGACCTTTTGATGAGGTCAACAAGCTAAGCTACAGGCAGGGCTAAAATGTGGGCTGAGCACACGGCGCGTTTATAATAACTACGGCACACCGCAAAGAGACTGTACAACTACAGCGTTTCTCAATCTTTATAATATTTACTAAATGTTCATGGATTTATCAACAGAGTAAAGTTTGGATCGTAAATTGTCCCTTAAATAAAATTAACTATCAAAACTTATCTGGAGTACAGAAAATTGTTCAAGTCTTATTACTCAATTTTCAACCTCCATTACCCATTGCTAAATATTCTGTAATACATTTTGAAAATGTTAAACTGAAACTTGTCTGAATCAAAAGCTGGTGGGTTTTGTAAAATGGGTGGTCAACAGGCATGTGCATGTTATGAACCACCATTACTTTACCCCCAATATTATCTACCATAGCCAAGGCAATGAGTTGTATTATAGTAACTCTACCCATTGAAATATCAGTATCTCAGTTTCAACACACACGCATGCAAGAAAACTGTTGAATATTGTGACACAAATTTTTCCAGAACCTGTTGTTACTATAGGCAGCAACAGCTCCCAGTCAAGTTAGTTTCAATATAGTCAACAGAATATTCCTGTCCTTTCTGGTCTGCCAGTGTTGAAGTACTCAAGCTCACCAAAAACAGCTTCTGCTGTAATCTTGAGAATTGTCTATTTGAAGACAAAGAGAAGGCTGTTTTAAAAATTTATCACTGGAATGACCAGCTTGATAAGTGTGCCAGTCATTCCGGTGGTAAGTTTTCAAAAACAGGCTTCTCTTAGTCTGGCAATTTACATTTTCAATTGAGGTGCTCATGAACAAATTTGAGCGTTAAATGCTTAACCCCAGAACCCTCAAAAATTTCAATTTTCTCATCAAAAATGTCCATTTGCAGACCAGAAGAGTATTTTTGAAAATTTTCCACTGGAATGACTGGCTTGGTTATCTAGCCAGTCATTTCAGTAGTAAATTTTCAGACAGGCTTTATTTATAGTGTATCTCTAAAACAAGAGCTTTCAGCAAGATTATTTTCAAAATGTACACCAAGCAGCGTAGGTTTGGGCTAGAGAAAGCCTTTACTGATTCCGTGTACCAAGGGAGGTATAAGTCAGTGATTTATAAAGTTCTGTCAGGTATAGTAGGAATGGGAAATATATTTTTGAAAGTATTTCATAAATTATAGTCAGGATCTATAGACCGGTTATGTAATCAATGGAGGAATCCAGTTTTAGCTATGCCCCACCCATCTTTAGCTAAGCTCCACCCACACTTCGCCCATGTTGGGATCTGAACTCCTGACTATCAGTTTCGAGAAACCTATACAGGTAAACTGTTGAACATTTCGAAACTAATTTAGCGCCCAGTCAAATTAGTTTCTAAATATTCAACAGCATGTTTATTAAATAGCAAAGAATTACAATTCGTACAGCAATGCTTAGTCCGTAATCAATTAAGCAATTGTGACGAACATAGCTATGTCATCCAATTACCTTTCACATTATATATATTATACAGTACAGCTTAGAAATAACATAATTTGCTTCCAAAACAAAACGTACTGTTGAATATTTTGAATATTTAATTGGATTGGAAGATGATATGCTTTAACCATTTAACACCCATATCAGCCAAAAATGGTTTCTACAGTGGTCTTGAGAAATGCCCATTTGCAGACCAAGAAGACTATTTTTTTTAATTTACCACTGGAATGCCTGGCTCGATAACCGAGCCAGTCATTCCAGTGGTAAATTTTCAAAAAATAGTCTTCCCTTCGCCTGCAAATGGACATTTTCTATTAGAAAATTTACATTTTCTTGAACAAATTCAAGGGTTAAAGGATTTCTGGGAATTTTTTAGATAATCCAAGGCCACCAAAACAAATCGACCCATCTGAATAATTCTGAATAGAAGTTCTGAAGCTTAACCTATAAGATCCTTCAAGCCAAGTTTGATTAAAATCCACCTATCGGTTTAGGAGGATTTCCGGATAATTATTGTAAAATCCATGATGGTTAATAAAAAAATAGACCAATCAAAATTCGCGTCTGATATGTTAAATCCTACCGTTATAGGCCGGATCCACCCAAATTTCATTGAAATTGGGCCATTAATTAAGGAGTAGCGTTTTAAAGGGTTACGCCTGGCAGGCTAATCATGAAAATGTCTTGCAGTTCGCAATCATATGGGTAACTCACATTGCAAATTTGTATTAATTCCAACCAACAGCTTTGGAAGAGATAGACGGATGGAGGTGAATGAGGAAATTAAAACGTACTGTTGACTTTGTACATCTTTGAAACAACCCCGCTTAAACCCGTAACCCTCAAATGTTGTAAAAAATTTAAATTTTCTCATAGAAAATGTCCATTTGCAGACCAAGAGAGGAGTATTTGTGATAATTTACCATTGGAATGACTAGCTTGGTTACCGAGCCAGTCATTCCCACGGTAAATTTTCAAAAATAATCCTCTCTTGGTATGCAAATGGATATTTCTCAAGACCACTGCAGAAGCTGTTTTTGGCTGATGGGAGTGTTAATGGATTAAACCTCTCATCGACAAATCCCTTAAAAAGCGTATATACTTTACGATAAAAAACCTATTTTGCTGACAATTTTGAAATTAATTTGACTGGAAGCCGTTGCTGCCTTAGGTTTCCAGTCAAATTAATTTGAAAATATTCAAAAGTTTTCCTGCATGGTAGCATTGAAAATGAGATATGGGGAATTGATCGGTGAAAGTGTCAAGCCAGCCACAACCAGCCTCTGCAATCAACTCGAGGAATGCACATTTGCAAAGAAAGAGAAGACTATTTTTGACAATCTATCACTGTCATGACTGGAATTCCTGGCTGGATGACACTGATAAATTTTCAAAAATATTCTTCGCTTGCCCGGCAAATAGACATACACTAGTTAGACAAAAATATAAATACTCATCGTGACCATTAAAATTTAAGATCAATTTCAAAACATGAGCCAAGATTGCAAACCCTTGCTCTCCTGTTTTGGTCACATTGTATAGAGCTTTCAGATTCTCTGGCTTTGTGCGGGGATTTATTATAATACACATTTTTCTGATTTTCTTATTTATTCCGGATCACACCAAAACGCTTAGAATCCCAGTGTATCGTGGCACCCTTTCATGTGTTCAAATTTGAGCCAAATCGAGCCAAATCGAACCAGTAGTTGTCAAGATATCCACAAATCCATAATTTGGTCTGATCCATTTTGCATACATGTAGTTCCTCTGTTGAGTTAAAATGTGAGCCGAATCAGAAGAGTAGTTTGTTAGATACAGCTCTGGACATTCAAGCACACACGCACACACGTACGCACATACACATACCCGGATCACATAGCCTCTTCCCCATAACCCTTTAAGAGTTATATCAGCCAAAAACAGCTTTTGCAGTGGTCTTGAGAAATGTTCATTTGCAGACCAAGAGTATTTTTGAAAATTTACCACTGGAATGACTGGCTCAATAACTGAGCCAGTCATTCCAGTGGTAAATTTTCAAGAATAGTCTTCTCTTGGTCTGTATATGGACACTTCCTATGAGAAAATGTAAACAAATTCAAGGATTAACGGGTTAATGGGACGAGGGTATATATACAGGTGTATAGTATAAATGTACATATTATAATTACTGAACTGGATGTCAGTAAAGACTAATCAGAGCCACTATCAGTACTTAACAAACTGTAACCCAGTGAAAATCTTAAGAAAATATGCAACTAACCTGTTATAAAGCAAGCAATGTAATCATTTACTCCGTCAAAACGAAGAAAAGAGTATTTTTAAAAACATTTTAGGATTAATATCGAAACAACCTGCTGAATTGATTTATCCACTTTTGGCGATTCAAATAATTGACAAAGTTTTAAATATATGATGATGAGTATCGACTGTAATATTAAGTAACGCCGCCGCGTACGTAAACTATATCAGCGACCCTCACACGGTTGTATGTCAACATTACTACGCTGTAGTTGTACGCGGTGTTTTGAGTAATTCATGAATAGTGCTGACAGAGCTTTCAATGGAATGAAATGCAACCCAGCAATTAGGTCAGGGCTTCCCCAGTGCACAGCGAAATAGATCGGTTTCAAGGTATTTAAATTGCTTGCCTATAAATAAAACACTGGTGGCTATTTTTAGTTCAACTCAACCTCTCCACATTACTAGAATGTACTCTCTAGCGCTCAAGCCAGCCAAAAAAGGCTTCTGCAGTGGTCTTGGTTAATGTCCATTTACAATTTGCAGACCAAGAGAAGACCATTTCTGACAATTTAGAACCATCGGCTCAATAACCGAGACAGTTAATGTAGTGATAAATTTTCAAAAATAGTCTTCTATCAGTCTGCAAATGGACATTTTCTATGAGAAAATTTAAATTTTCTTGAATAAATTTGAGAGTTAACAGCTGCAGCGGTCTTGAGAAATGTTCATCCATTACAGATCAACAAGGCTATTATTTTTTTTTTTACAGATTTACCACTTGAGTGAATGGCTCGATAACCAAGTCAGTCATTCCAGAGGTACATTTTCAAAAATAGTCTCTCGGTCTGCAGAGACATTTTCTTGAGAAAATTGAATTTTTAAAAATAAATTTGCGGGTTACGCGTTAAGAGGTGATGATGAATAGAGCTTGATGCTGCCCTGAGTAAATGCATCAGGACAATAAATTGTGATATACAAAACACACACTTAACCCTTTAATTGTCAAGATTTGTCAAGAAAATTTTAATTTATGTTCAGTTAATGTCCATTTGCCCGCTAAAGGAAGACTATTTTTTTATATATACTCCTGGAATGACTGGCTTGACTATCAACCTCTGCCCAGGTTGCTTTGCACATTAATCAGTGAAACAGTATATTCTTCATTTTATTATCAATTATATACAATGCAGGTGTACTTGTTATCAGCAAGTTAAATATATAGGCCTAGTGCCTAGTTCTCTAGTGTAAATAAATACATAGTGTACCAAGATGCGGTTTGCTTTAAAAAAAATTTTAAATTATTCTTTTAACCCTTTAACCCTCAAATATGTTAACGAAAATTTAAATTTTCTCACTGAAAACATTCATTTGCAGACCAAGAGAATACTGTCTGAGAATTTACCACTGGAATGACTGGCTAGTTCTTCGAACCAGTCATTCCAGTGGTGAATTTTTTAAAAATAGTCTTCTCTTGGTCTGCAACTGGATATTCTCAAGACCACTGCAGAAGCGTTTTTTGACCGATTTGAGTGTTAAAGGGTGTGGGTTAGGGCAAGTGTAATGCATGGTTCGTGAATCTGAATCAAATCATAATTGTAAAGAATCATCCATTAAAATCATCTTAACTATTTCACAAATTTAAACACATTTCCTATATCATGTCAGCCTTCCAGACAAACAGGTTTCAAAATAATCAGCAGCATTCAAGCATCTACCTTTCTTTGCTCCCATATTCTTTGAGGGACTAATTAAAGTTCTGAGTAATCAATTGGATAAAGTAATCAATAAATCTGTCTATTTTGTCTGCATTGTAAGATATTTGTTTTATAACAGTACTTTAGCATGAGAATAGATTCCATAAATTTCAAGTTTTGCATACATGTTTGAATCGATTTTAACCCTACACCACTCTGATGTCAAAATTTTAAAATTTCAAATTAAATTAAAAGATGGTGTTCATTTTTCAACAAATTTGGTGGACAATGTTGCTGTCTATACCAAAGTTGTTGAAAACTGTACACCCGGTTTTTTACTATTGACACAGTAAAAGATAAAATATTGACATCGGAGTGGAATTCTCTTTGAACAATGAATTCCCAGAATATCAATTTCAATGTAACTATAAATGTATGTTAAGTTGTTGAATATTTTAAAACTAATTTGACTGAATTAGTTTCAAAATACTCAACAGAACGTTTATTTACCATTCACATGCGCCAATTTGCATACATAAGGAAAATTGCATATATGCAAATTTGGCTTACATGTGCAAAAGTATTTTTGCTATGCGTTCACATGAGCTTTGTAATTCTTAATCACTTCAGCCATTTCAATGAAGATGGATGGACTAATCAGGTTTAGAAGATGTAGGGTGTTGCCATTCTCCTTGGGATTAGGATTAGCTTTAGGATTTGGACACGAGATGAGGATATAGAGTAGAGCAAAATCAACTGATTGGTATGACTGGGTTGTGTGTATGACATTTGATGATGAGCAATGGGTAGAAAAACTTCAGAATGAGGAGGCAGACATTTGATGAGCTGTGTAAGACTCTTGAGGCTGACATTTCCCCATGCGATAAGGTTGTACGACAAGCCATTGATGTACCAAAACAAGTTGCAATCACTCTTTATTGGCTTGCTACCTCCACTGAGTACAGAACAGTTGGCAATCTGTTCGGTGTTGGAAAATCTTCAGTAGTCAAGTGCATCCACCGCGTTTGTGAAGCTTTAGTTAAAAACCACCTTGAAGAGTATGTGTCATTTCCAAGTGGCGATGAATTGAGGAATGTGATCAAAGGTTATCATGAATCTTGGGACTTTCCAAACTGTGGTGGGGCCATTGATGGCACTCACATACCGATCATCGGGCCAGTGGAATCTCATGGTGACTATCTGAACCGCAAAGGATACTATTCTCTTATCATGCAAGGTGTTTGTGACAATAAATACATATTCCGTGATATAAACATCGGATGGCCAGGGAGAGTACATGATGCTCGTGTTTTTGCAAATTCTGATGTGTTCCACAGAGGAGAAAATGCAGTACTCTTTCCAAATTGGATGCGATCAATATGTATTCAGACAGAGAATCAGCTACGTCAGTCGTATTGCTGGGTGATCCAGCTAGCTTATCCACTGAAACCCTGGCTTATGAAGCCGTGTTCCAACAGAGCAAACTTAACAAAAGAGCAACAGATTTTCACCTACAGGCTCAGCAGAGAACGTATGACGATTGAAAATTCATTTGGTCGCCTGAAAGGCAGATGGAGATCATTACTGAAACGGCTTGATGTGGACATTGAATTTGCTTGTACCGTGATAGCAACATGTGTCATTCTCCACAACATATGTGAACTGAATCAAGAACGATACAGTGAGGAATGGACAGAAAATGAACCCAACGATGATGTTGATGACCACATCCAGGATGACGAGTTGAATATGAATGGGTTTCTGTGTGCAAAAGCAATACGTGATGACCTGGCTGTTGCAATGTCTACTGGGAGTGTCTGATTTATTGTGCCCATCGGGAGAAACTTGACAATATGTTATAATACCAATCATGAAATGAGTGTTATTATTTTTTCTTTTGTATTGCAGATATTGGGTTATCTTTAAAATTTCTGGGTTTGGATCTGGGGCTATTAGATCTGGATCAGGATCTTGTACTCCGGACTCGTATAAACGGATATCTACATATCCCCCCTCGACCCCCACGACCCACAAACCCCTCGAACCACAACCCATGACCCTCGACCCACAACACTAGACCAGCAACCCACGAGCGGCTGCTATTGTTATTTGCGTCATTTGTGTAATCTTCTTCTTGTTGTTGAAGCTCGATGCAGGTACAAAAATGATCCCGATCTGCCAAGCGGTTCCGGAGGTACCTACATTTAAATGAAATATGAAAATTTGTGTCCGCATTTTATCAGAAACCTGACGGAATTTCAACAACAAGAAGAAGATTGCACAAATAACGCAAATAACAATAGCAGCCACTCGTGGGTTGTGGGTTGTAGATTGTGGGTCGAGGGGGTTGTGGGTCGTGGGGGTCGAGGGGGGATATGTAGATATCCCGTATAAACCTTGATAAATTGATATACTGTAAATGCCACTGCTTAAAATTTGAAGAAATTATATTGATATATTCGGAGAAATATAAGCATCTAGTTTCATTTGGATCAGTATAGTTTGGCTGGATAATGGTGAATTCTTGGATTTCTTTAGTTTACTCTAAGGATCTTCCTTCCATGTAAATTTGAAACAAATCAGACCAGTAGTTTTCATACAGGCAGGCAGACAGACAGACAGACAGACAGACAGACAGACAGACAGACAGACAGACAGATGGATGGACAGACTACCCAAATGCAATACCCTCGTCCTCACCTCCGGGTGGTTAAGATTAAATCACAGCAAAGTACACTTGGTTTATTTATAACTATGATTTAATACCTAACTTGGAACAAAATATATCAGCTGAAACTTGTGTTTATAATTACCTGTTTGATCAAAAATCCTCATACAAGTCTGCATATGTCCAATGACTCATGAGGAAGTGTTACTCAGATTTGAGGCTGTTAACTTGAAACATGACAATGATTCACTGAACGTTTAGTAATGTCAATATCATGTGGTTCGTCATTTAAATATAATGCAATCCTAGAAAAGTTATCTTGTTCAACAGAACTAAAGTTCAAGAGCCTTTCTTTGGAAAACTGTCTTGAAGAACAAAACCAACACTGTCATTTAATCATTTTCAAATATACGTATGCAAAAGTAATTTGTCCGAGACACTCGTTAATCAAATATTATAGAAGCTGTATTTTCCTGACACATTGAAAGTTGACTCCTGGTCATCTCTTGAACCATGAATCTGACTTTGCGGAGCTGGTGGAGAGTATGGCACAGAGTTGTAGTATGACGTACTTAGCGCAGATTGAGCAACAGGTCTTGGTCCAATAACGCCCATAATCATTTTCATCATGTCAAACTGATGTTGGCGCTCTTCACGCTTTTGCCGTTCATCGGACTCTTCTTTTTCTAGCTCAAGTTTCTGTTTTTCGACTTCCAGTTTCTGTCGCTCCAGATCTATGAATTTATCTTCAGCCGTCTCGTTTGACCTAGTGAAACCCTCCTTGATTGAGCCTAACGCAACTTCCAGTCTGCTTTTCTTGGGCTTCTTCCCCTTTCCAGCTTTCTCTTCTTTCTTTTTCTCAGAGATTGTCTTGTCATTTGCACTTTCTCCAGCCTGTCCGTTACTGTGTATGTCTTGTTCCTTCTGCGTCTGTTCTTGTAATTTCCGGTGCATCCGGGTTTTGTTCTTCAGCCTGTTCATTCTGGGAATCTTCATCTATGCCACATTCTTCTCTGTCAGCTAATGCCTGTTCACTATCAGCGTCACTATCACTTACATCTGATGCTCCATCTTCACTGTCCGGGGTCCACTGACGCCTTTCTCGACTTTCTATTAATTTAACAGGCGCTGAAGCTGGCCTGGCTCCTAGGATCGCATCTATCTCCTTAAAAAATGTGCATGTTCTTCTACCTTTGCCACTTTTCTTCAGGTTTACTTTACTCTCTCGGTAGGTTCTTTTCAGGGTGTGAATTCTTATCTTACATTGCTCTGGTGTTTTCTCAAAACCGTTCTCAGACATTTCAACAGAAATAGATTTGTATATAACAGCATTGTTAATTTGTGGACTGTCCAACTGTTCTTCAATGCTTCTCTCTGCCCAGATGCCTAGCAACACTCTAGTCTCCTCATCTGACCAGGAATTTCCTCTTTTCTTTTGTGTTACCGATTTTTTTGGAGCCATCTTAACTGTTGTATGAGTCAGACTGACTGCACTCAATGATCTAGTGTTCAATGTCAGTTATTGTGTCACTCAAGTTCTATAAATAGAGCTTATGCAATAATAGGAAAAATGCTTACGTAAGCAAATTTTGCTGTGGTTCACATGACAGAAAATACTCATGTGCAAATATTGCATACATGCAAATGAACATTTGCACTTTGTCCCCAACTAGGTGTTAAAGTAAAACATTTGCATATGGAGTAAATTTTACTCACGTGAGTAAATGCGTTCACATGTGCCTATTTGCATATGTGAGCAAATTTGCGTATATGCAAATAAATACTCACGTAAGTAAATTGGCGCATGTGAACGGGGTTTTAATTATGGTAAGTTCACCAAAGACATACGATTCCAACGATTACCGTCAGATATTTTCCCCTCTCGTGCCGGACCTTTATCATTTGATGTTGACATCAACAAACAAGTGACATAGATATTCTTATGATGTTAAATACTTGAGCAGGGACTGACCCACCCATTCACCAATTAGCCAAATGGTACTAACATTGAGATCGGGGTAATAGAAAGTAGGATTGGCGAAACATTTGGCTAATGATTAAAATCATACTATTATACATAATTAGGGAATCAATACAACGTAACTCTAGTTCTACTATTTAATGGAACTTCTCCAAACTGCCCATGAGGCCCCGAAAATGTGTGCCAATTTTGCGGTCAAAAAGTAAAACGCAACTGAAAACAATTATTTTCAATTTGGACACATGGATTGGAACATTTTTTCCGATAACACTGGTTCTATTGGAGGGATCGTCTACAAATTTGGATGGATGTATGCGGTAGTAGAACAGTTAGGGTTGCTAGAACAGAATGTGGTGGGAGCCGCCGATCCGTGATCCATGGCTACAGGAGGGGAGGTGGGCTGTCAGAACAGTAATTATACATACATTCCACACATTCCAACACAGGATTGTGTCCTGAGAAAATATGCAATGCGTCTACACACACAAAATACTTAATGCTTAAAACATTATCTCGCTGTTGTTACATGTGTATCTGTTAGATGCAATATGCCAGTTATCAGTAGGTCTGCGGCTCATAACTAGGACATAACATCTTATCTCGGCAGTGTTATAGAGTAGCACACTAGTGATTGAATCTCAGTGGTCTGTCTGTCTGTCTGTCTGTTCTGTTCTGCCTGTTTAGCGGTCTGTCTGTCTGTATACAGTCTTCTGCCTACCAGGCCGGCCCCCACCAGCATGTGATACCATTAAAATCCTCCTATTAGAGAAACACAACTGGATAGGTATACACGTCTGCAGTGTTAACATGAACATAAAATTCCCCTATTAGAGAAACGCAACTGTATAGGTAAAGATCTGCTATGGACATTGATGAAGTACTTCAGAATTTGGCGAGATTGTTGCAGCAGGGGCTTATTAGCCATACCACTTGTGACGAGAACCTGGCAGCTCTCCTTCCCGAGAAGCCAACTCCAACCCCACACAGGAAGCAACCAACCACTCCCGAGAAGCCAACCCCAACCCCACACAGGAAGCTACCAATCACTCCCGAGAAGCCAACCCTGGGCAGCTCTCCTTTCCGAGAAGCCCCACACCCTCCCCCACCCCCACCCAGAGTTAGAAACCCCACCCAAGTTCACAGATGAGGAGATCGACAGTTTTTTTGCGGCTTTATTCTAGGAAATGAGGGACATACAAAAACCCCAACCCCAATTTCTGAAGGTTCCACATGCAATCCAGACCTATCTGCGGGATGGGAACTTCCTGGACATGGGGAAAAAGATCCAACAGCTTTCCTGGATAAAAAAACTGGACAAGATCGAGATTAAGTTGTGGAAGAGGTCCTCGACCTGAAGGGGGTCAAGTTCTGCCTTGCTCTCAAAATCACCCTCCACAAGAAGAATGACAGGACAGAGGTCACCACAGATCCTCTGTTCTGGTCTAAGCAGCATACCATCCTGAAGGCAAGCGATATTAGCGAGGCTGTGAAGGTGGCCAAAGCCAAGGTGCTGCAAGGCCTTGACAACCCCAACAGACTCCCTTTCAGTGGGCTGGTCTGTAGTTTCATTAACCACTTATAAAAACATACTTACCGTTCAATCACTACTTGCTAAATCAAATATCTGCATTTAGCTACCAGAATTAAATTTTTATGCTCGCTTACATACTCCCTTATGCCTATATCATCACCTGGGGGGGCTGCAAGAGGAAATTTTAGCATACCGACAAGACGCAAAAAATCTCTAAGAGGGAACAATCCCTATGCTTGAGAATCGATTGACAACCGACCTTAGAAACTGGCCCTCTGAACATGTGATCCAAAAATGATCCCCCCTCTCATGGGAAGCGTCTGAGAAAAACCAACACCAGAGAAGACTTGACTTTTAAGAGAATTACAATCCGACCTAGGCTGCATTCCAGACTGCAGTTATCTGGAATGAAACCGCTAGAATTAATAAAAAGCTCTGCTTATACTAGCCATTCGTTTACATAAACGTGACGGCAAATAGAACGACCGTAAAATAAACCTGCCACGGCAGAATTGACGGCACGAAGGGTGGATGAAAACAGGGGGGGGGGGGGGAGGGGGAAGGAGCAACGGGTCCTATGCAATGGAAGAGGAAGAGATAAAATATGATAAAGTGAAAAGGATGGGCCTACCCAGGCTACCACCCTCCCTTCAGGTTCTCATTCTCTTACTCTGAATCCCTTAAAGGAACAACCTCTAAGACTAGATCAGGAAATAACACAAGCCCCTTCTCATCTGATAAGTCTAGGCCTGCCGGACCTGGAATCTAGAACAATGAGCAAAAAAGGGGTCAGATTAATCCTCCTCCTCGAATCGGGCTTAGAACCTGAAGACAGAGAAGAATTGGTAATTATCCTAGAAAGATAAGCACCAAACTCAACAGGCCTGAGACGCTTCCTCTATGGAAGGATTAAAGATGCCTTACATACAGATTCCCAACTAAAAAGATCCGCAGAAGATTCCACTTTGGCAAAATTCTTCAGATTAGAAATAGACTGAAAGAACATTAGAACAAGAAAAATTGGGCAGACGAGAAAAAACTCATCCTGAAGAAAAAGAGAGAGACAAGAAGGAATCCAATAAAGAAACGAGCACCAATCGTCCGAGCAACCCCAGAAGGGGAAAAACCGTCTCACCATATCTGAGACATACAGACTAACGAAATTGGTGAGATGTGCTTGGTAAATGGTCCTTGTCTTGTTTTGTTAAAAACGTTATATTTCTATAATAAAAAAAGGAGGCCGCTGGGCTTTGATCCTATAAATAGAAAGAGGTAAAAGTTGATTCAGATTTCCAACCTGCGACTTGCATTCATGACGTCATCCAATGATGAGCTGGCGAAAAGAGTGAAGGAGGAAGCCATACCACGAAGGTCGAGAGCCTTGACATGGGCTAAATTGACCCAACCTGGGGAGGCAATCTCATAGCATAATTTTATGATCTCACAGATCCATTTGACAACTGTGGCCTTAGAAACTGGTCTAGCCACCTCATCCGCACACAGAACCCATAAGCACGAAGAATCAGATCTTTTTAAAATTGATACGATGTTTATAGACTTTTAAGGTCCTGACAGGACACCAGAATCTGTCCAACGGCGAAAAAGACAATAAAAATTTAAGAATAATAGGTTTGGCTGAGTAACGGTTAGACTTGGTCATCGATAAAAAATCCCTTCTGGGATATAAAATTAGACCGTCCCCAGAATCAATAAATCTATCTTTTTTTGTGGAAAGAGAATGAATTTCGGATCTTCTCCTAGCTGAAGAGGCAGCAACAAAGAAAACAGCCTTAAGAGTCAATAGTTTGAGACTGATAGAACCAATTGGGTTAAAATGGTGACCTGCCAAAACTTGAAGAATCAAGGCCAAATTTCAGGAAGACAAAGGCTTAGCCACTGGAGGACTAATATTGCCCAATCTTCTAATAAAACCAATGAGAATCCTTGATATCAGCATTCAGAAGACAAGGAAGAGAAGAAGCCAAAGAAATATATAACCCCTAATGGCGATAGCTGATAAATGAAATGAAATGAATAGATACGATTAAAAATCTAACACCTAGGAAATAGAAACGGAATCAGGCAAGAAACCATGCTTTAAAAACCATACTCCAAAGATTTAATAGTCTACCTTTGTACAAATTCGACAGGTCGACTCCCTCCTGGAAGAGACAATGATTTCCTGAGATCTTGAAGAAAAGTTAATCTCACAGAGACCGGACACTCGAAAATTCTCCAAACAAACAGGATGAAGAATTCTTGATTGGATGACGATGTAAGCCCCTTACTTGAGCGAGATCTGATGATACTGGGAGAAGGCTAGCAAAATCTTACCAGAAGATCGAGAAAGGCTGCCAATCAGATCCTCTTTGACCAAAAGGGTGCTGCTCGAAGTCTTTAAACTGGTCCATGACTATCTTCAGAACCATTAGAATCAGGAATATTGGAAGGAACATGAAATCCAACAATCCTGTCCAGAACTGAGACAGTGCGATCATCGCCCAAACCTGACCGGCCGAAAAAGGAGACATGAAAGATAAAAATCTGGGCAATCAGACATGTCGCTATAAGACCCAGAAGCTTGAAAACACTTTCGGCAAACAACCTCTTAAACTGCGACTCGGTGAGTGAGAACTTGCTAGGACTGAACTACTGGTCCACAAGAAATATCTGTTTAAAGGTCTTGTGAGGACTTATGGTCAATACCGAGTTTCAATTAATTTTATGGTCTACTACACCATGTAAACACAATAGCATCACTTGGAGTGAAAAGAAATATGTTAGGCAGCCCGAATAACGAGATTAAATGACGCCTCGATCTAAATCATATCCCCACTCCCTGTGATGTCACACCAGGAACGCCGCTGTGAGCTGTGTCAATATTTCACTGTCTGTAGTACAAAGGTGACCTATTTTTAAAACGTTCGTTTAACACGAGAGGCTTCACAACCATAACATAAATTATGTCAGGTTGAAGCTAAGTCTTCAAGAAATAAGAAATCATGATTTTAAAAAAATTCTATCATGATATTTACTCATTTTAATGGTTTCATGGATAGCCATATTCGCATAATAATAGGCCTATAACAACGGTAAAGCATGGCATCTAAAAAGATATGTATAAGCTCCAGAATGCAGCTACAACTTTTTCTGAAGATTACAAATGTACAATAAGTGTGTGTCTTATGTGAAATTTCTCATGATTAGAATCAATGTAATTGTTTATCTATAAGCTTTTGGCGATGTATTTGAACTGACAGAATGTTCAGAGATTGCTGGTCTTTACTTACAGTGCAGCTCATAAATAACTATATGTTTCCAACGCAAAAACACAAGCTTGTTAGTTAGAACCATATGAACACGATACAAGAACCTGTCTGTTGAATATTTTTTAGAATAATTTGGGTTGAAATCTAACCCAATTATGTTCAAAATATTCAACAGTATGTGTTATTTAAGTTGTACTATATGCGTGCGGCCGGCAGTGAAAGCCTCACCGGGCAACTTGATCGATGCCTAAATTGTAAATAAACTGTGTAGGCCTACTCTGGATGACTATGCGAAAATGGATTAGTTTAGATTTCATTTATATTTTCCCAGCATTTTAGTTAATTTTAAACACATAACTATAGTAACTGCTATTTTGCAATCATAAATTTATTCATAAGTTTCATATGGTAAATTGCGATAGTAAATGCACTGAGCTGTGTAGGCCTACTGTCATTTAAAAAGTTGTACATTTGTGTACATACATGTGCCTATCATCTATAATGGAAAATCTCTGCAGTCAATCCACAGGCCTTTGAATTTTCGTCCATCCATATCACTACCACATATCCCCCTACTACATGATGTATATATACTTACTATATATAATATACACTATATATAGTAGGTATATATACATCATGTTGTAGGGGGATATGTGGTAGTGATATGGATGGACGAAAATTCAAAGGCCTGTGGTCAATCCAGAAAGATAAGAGTAAGATATATATGCATTTGTAGAATTGTATTCCAAGAAGTGTGTGTGTGGGTTTGATTAAATATAGCCTCACGTACACGAAACCCGATGTTACTGTCACCTCCAACCGTGACCATGAGAACTATCCTTTAAGTTTAATCAACAAAAATATCATCAACTTTGCTATTACTGAATCTTTGTACACCTTTAACAATGTAGTGTTCCTGTGTGAACAATGAATTGTCAAAGAACATGTGCTTAGGTTCCTAATATGTGCAGCAGTAGAGCGCCTAGCTATGCTCTCTAGACTATAAGAATTGGTGTCTTCCCGGTGTGACGTCACATGTTTAGCGCGATAGCTAAAAACGTTTGGTTGTCAAGGAGGTTGCTATGTGCTTATCTCAGCTTTGGCTGGAGCAATTACAAAAATTTTAAAAGCATTTTGTTCTTCTAGTAAAGGAGAATCTATATTATGATTATCAAGTTAATCAGAGCGATCGGGTATCTAGTCCTCACAACATCTTTAACTGGAACATGACTGGGAACCAGAAAGATTTGGATCTAGTGACATCCCAACAAAATGATCTAAAATCCCCACATAGAGAAGAAAGAAAAACCTTGTTCCTCCATCTGGTGGTATGGTACCTCGGATCTCTCGAGGTTCTCCCTTCTCATCGAAGTCTAGGAAGGAGATGGGGGCAACAGTCTCATCTGAACCGAGGCATGCCTCACCCAAGTGAATGAGATCACCTAGCTCTTTGCTCTCTAGGTCTGTGAGTGGCAGAGACATTGTTGGTGTATACATATGTCTTAAACCTAGTCATATCCCCATAGGAATAAGTGCGCATAGGTAAACCATGTGGTGGGCCAAGGAAATAGGTAGCAGTGCTCAGGATAATGGCCCTCCCTGCAGGGGCATGCCTTGTGGGCTAAACACCATTTCTGGGAATTGAAAATCCTCAGTCCGTGTGGTTGACTATGCGCTAGCGCTACAGACTCTGGCATAGCCTGCCATGCCTCATAGGCTACTATTGAGTCATGGACCTGTCAAGCTTCCATTATATATAGCATCTTAAAGCTAGACATAGGCCATGATGATCTCGGCCATAGCACTCGTCGCTAGCCCTAGAACCGCAGCTTCCATTAGAGGGATGCGTTCACCCATAATCTTGGTGGCAACAGTATAGGAGGCGCCATCGATGGCGATCTTTGGGATGGGATGTGTTATTCCTAGACAGTTGTCGACAACTGTACTCACCACTGTAGCGAGGACAGCGGCTCCAGCAGCAGGAATCACTTCATTACCACCTGTCATCTTCACCATTGCCACATTCGCGGCCACGTTATTGGTGAAATGAATGGCCAGGGGCTTAGCGTGTGTCAGTAGCTTCTGGGTCTTGCTTTTGAGCAGCTTCTCCACCTTCTGGAGGCTCGCCTGGCTCTCTGGGAGTTGCTTTACAATCTGTACCGTTGACGTCATCGTTTAAGCCCTGAGTATACAACACGTTTAAACGTGTACTTTCAACCTTGAGAGTGCTAAGCCGCTCTAACCAGTCTGCATCTGTCAGCTGCTTAGATTGGTACTCGGGAATATCCATAGCACTATATATAGCGGCTTAAACCATGCACCAGCTAGTACTATGTACTAGATACTATGACATCTTCCGCACCGAATTGAAGGGCTACAAGAAGTCACAAGATGAGCTCAGCCAGCTCTCTAGCGCTGCGGTAACAGAGGAGCTGACAGCTGTGAAGCTCTACCTAGGATTTGGTAACGGGCAGATCTGCTTCGTCGAATACCTCATTATAGGAGGCAGTATCGTAGAGCAGCTCCTGCGTACTAAGGGATTCTACAAGGATCGGGAGTATCTGTCAGACGTGTTCCAGCAGTTGCAGGCATCCATGGCATCCCCCGACTCTGAGTTGAATAAGGCTCTGTGCTACTACAAGCTAGAAAAAGGCTGTACCACCGACCCATACAGTCCTTGGGTGTGTATGCTGACAGCGTATTTGGGGGCTATCGGGAAGGCTAAGCTAGTTCAGGCAATCTCATTTGCCATGACTCCTGCGCTGGAGTCAGGATGATCTATTGCTCTACGAGCAGGATCTACTAGCGGCGGAGAAGACTGGTAATGAGCAGAGCAATAGCCAGACCCGACACCACTCGTAGGGTTATCGTCCTGCTAGTACTGCCGGGTGGGGTGGTGGGTGTCAGCACAGGTGGCTGTTTGTCATCCAGCACTCCTGCTGTTCCAGCGGTCAGAATGACAGTCGGAATGATGGTAGCACTGGCCCTCATAGGAGACCACGGGGACCTAGGTGTCATGGGCATCTGGATGACATGCGCGGTCGAGTTGATGTCAGTGTTAAACCCAAAGTGCACACCTGGGGAATTCCCCTCGACTATCATGTTATTGTAGCCCCTAATCTTCAGATCCTTGACATTCATGATCATATTGCTCAGAATAAGTCGTAGGTGTGGCGATATAACGAAGTCGAGCTTACGAAAGGGCCTTCTGTAAGGCTTGCTGGAACTTGGCAATGAGGCTGCTAGGGTCTGCAATGATGATCATATCCTCAACGAGACTGCTGAACATGGCCTGCACCTCTTTTCCGCTGACCCCATCTATGCAGTGGCGCAGCTTGGTCTGGGCTGTCAGGAGAAAATAACAGAATGCTTCGAAGGACTGGTTGATTCGAATGATCCCTGCTGGTGTGAGCCCCGAGGTTGTGTGTGGGACAAAGTATTTCCACGCCTCTGGATGGTTCTGCCTGATTCTGGTGATATGCATATTCTGCACCAGTGCCCCGGGCTCGGAGTCTGGATCAAATGAGAACGTCGCTGTCTTCCGACGGCCGATTTTTCGGTTTGCTGGGGGAAGCCTGAGTAGTCTCGTCTCAGGTCGCCATACATAACGCCTAGACCGCTGTTGTCTCCACCATGGAAACGATAGTCTAAATGGGCGTTGAACTCTCGCTGGAGTCTACTGGCTGCCGAGAGGCTGTAGCTAGCGGTGCCGACAGGCTGCGGATCGAAATCATTCGTATCAGGCAGGCTTGCACCCAGCTCATGGAGGATTCGTCTCACCGTTTAGTACACTTGGAATCTGAGACAGCTGGCACACCTTTGGGGGTACCAGAATAGGAGCGCAGCAGACGCCGCATCCTGCTGTGGCACACCACACGGCAAAGTTAAGCTGTTGGTTCCAGAACGAGATTCGGACATGCCATCCTGATAAGAGGTTTCTTCGCATCCTTGATGGTGATTGCAAGGTTGGTCAGTGGTTGCAGATTGAAGGAGAAGCTGATGCGGGACCGCTCGTCGATCGTAATCTAAATCGGGCTTAGGTCCAGTATGTCATCCAGGAGACTACGTAGTACAGCTCTCGAACGGGTCCAGAGTGTACCCAGGAGGGGCGGTTGGCTCTGGTCTATTGTTGTGAGGTTCATCGGGAAGGCCATCTATAGTAGCCATCTATAGTAGCCATCTTAAAGCCACTGTTCCAGCCGCGGACGCAACATACTATTTGATGCCATAGATATCTTCGATGCAGCCCTGCCACAGCATTTCGTTTTTTAACTCCTCCATGTCCACCCACCCGTTGGAGCCTTTGAGGTATTGATGGTGCACTTTGGGTTTCTCTGTGCAGTACAGGGTTTGGAGCTTCAATATATGGTGGTACTCTTTGTCACTGACCTGCCCATCCTCGACAGCTTTGCTGACAGACTCATCGATAGCCTGTGGGCTGCTCTGTGCTCGTGTTACATACTTATCATGCTTCTCCAGCTTCCTAGTGATCTGACGCTGTCCAACCGCCAAGCTGGTGGCCAGGACAGTAGCGGCAAGGGTCACGCCACACAGCGGGATAGCGATGATAGCACCCACCCGTGTAGTGAGGGTGGCAATGGCGGCCACACCAGCACTGGCTCCAATCACACCCACAGCTGTCATTGTGCGTGCTAGACTGTTGTAGACTGTTTTATATGGCCTGCATGTTCTGCTGTAATTTTCTGTCTCATGAACAAGATTCTGTCTGATGGTGTCAATCTGCTGGAGTCGCCAGCCGTGTACTGTACCACCTTCCTCAGGTGCTAATGTCGGATACAGTTCAGGCTGCTTTTGCTACTCCGATTTAGCCTTGGTATACCTAGTTCTTAAACTCTCGTGCCATCAGCTGTAGGATCTGTTGACGAGTCATTGTGGGATTCATCTTGGAGTCTGGCAAACCGAACAAGCTTGTTGGTGTGGAAACATACCTCCCTCAAACATCCCTCATCCAGCATAATGTCAGGGGCCAATTGCTTTCACAGCTGTGACATCTGGAACTTCACCTTGTCACTCTGATAGTACGCACGCCATTGGTGGAATTTTTTGGATTTATACGTCTCCTCTTCCCACTGCAAGACTTCTGCAGACTCATCACACTCGTCATCCGAGAAATCATACAAGTTTGGCCCTATGATGCCCTCCTCCTGCCGGATGAGGCTCTCCCATTCTTGGACAGAGTTGTAGTCCCTTCGTCGCCTTGCCTCTCTGGCGTTCTGTTCATACCAGCTCACCCGCTGCAGTCGCTCGCCTTCTTGTTGTTAAAGCATTTCCTGTACAGCTATATCTACCATCCCCAGGTGTGTGGCTGCTCCTCTATCTCCTTTTCAACATCTCGGTGAATGCTTGATAGGTCTGATATGATGTCTTGATGGGGATAGGTCAATAAGTAGCAGCAGTGTAAACTCTAATTGGGCATCCAACAGACCATCCATGCTGCCATATAGACTAATGGTGGAGCTGTCAAACAGGTGATTTATGTGGGTGAACATGTTGGGGCTGATCACTTTCCACCGTTTGCTGGTGGCTCCTGGCAGATATTCTATCATGTCTAACCCTACTTCAGTCAGTGAGCTGTGGTAGGTACTTCCCGGTGGCGGATGTAACACATTGGCGTGTACGTACGTGGTGGAATGCTGAGCTACCTTGAAGAGAACCCATTCTATACGATATTGAACTGCACGTCTACCAACTAGAGATGGTCTGATGACATTCTCCCCATTTTGGAGTAGCAATCGGACAATCAGTATGCCTATACATTCCGTTTAAACCCCTTATATAGATACACAATGGAGCCTATATTTGCTCACTCGAACGGTTTGGCCGATCTCGTGGACGTGTACGACGTTGATGCTGCCAAGGTTAAGGAAAGCGATGGCAAGTCATTTGTCCTCCAATATGGAACAAAATCAAGACAAGAGTTGCTCACTGACCTAAAGGATGTCTCGAAGGAATGTCTGGGTCGAGAGAGGGATGGGGACAAAATAGTGTTCCGCTATGACTTCCCGAAGAAGAAGTTCATCCTCCACCCCCTGATAGATCAGTCACTAGACACGGTTGAGGATGTTAACACCTTGGACGCTGACCTCAGCTTTCATGTCTTAAAGCTGACTGTGAAGCATGCCCCACCGATGTCAAACGATGGTGTGGTGTTGACCCTGGCCAAACAGCTGCAGGTAGTCTTCGAAAAGAATGCAGTGTGGTATCGCGCTGGACCTAGTGATAACTGGCGAATGGGGGTGGCACTATATAGACCTCCAGCGGTTATTGACCTGGAGGTCACCCCCCTCTACACCATTGTGAAGAAAGATGGCACAGTCCAGAAGCGGTTTAACCGGGGGGACATCTTTCCTGACCTATATAGGACAGGGCACAAACCTAGTTGCAGTGGGTCATAGGATTGGGGTCACTGGAGGAAAGCTCCTGCTGCATTGCCCCTTTGATGGGCCAGAGGAACCTATCAATATTCAGGATGGTGTGTTACATGTTGAGGGTGTGTCGTACTCCTCGAAGGCAAAGGGCTCAGTGAAGCTGCTTGAGCATGTCGGGCTCACAAGTCTGCAAACAACCCATTTTGTGCTAGAGCTGTGACTTCTAGCTGGTGGTAAAGTGAAGCAGCTAAGACCTGGCCCAGATGGGGTGAAGATCTCGATATGACACAGATATTTCTCAATGGGTTCACCTTGTTCGGTTTAACCCTCCATATATAGGATGCTGGTTATACTACTGCTCACATGTGTGGTGGCTGCCTCACAGACAGCCAAGTGGGCCCACTTCCGAGACGAGCCTCAGTACAATCCCTCCCGCGACCATCTGTAGAAAAATATCTACGACCGATTTCACCCATGTGAGGAAATTGAGTCTGTCTGCCACTTCTATGGTGTCGATTGGTCTGGACGTGGTTGTCTGCAGTCGATGTGGCACCAGATATTCTGTGTTACCTGTGAACATGCCAGAGTCTGCCATAGTGCAGATGGTAGGCACTTTAGCATTCTGCCAAGTGAGCGTTGCCAAGGCAGCTGGAAGGGCCTGTAGGTAATTCCCTTATGCCGATGTGATACCGGTCGTGACTACATGTTTGTTTGAGCAGCTTCGCTCTGTAGAGCAGCATCAATGATCGTTGCAGATAATGTAAATACTGCCACAGTTGTGTCACTGCCATTGGTGTCAGTGGATAGTCTCTGATCTCTAACTCGTCTGCTGTTGGTGGTTTTCGGGAGAGCAACTCGGATACCACCGTTGAGAATGTTAGATCAGGAGAAGCTCTCCAGGTCTCAAGTTGTCTATTTGCATAGTTACCCACATCATGTAATGACTCTAGCACCTTTTCCAGCCGTGCCGCACAGCCTACACCATGCATGTAACTCCATAGTTCTTCAGGATAACCCATGGTACACAACATTGATGAGATTCGTCTCTGGATGATTAGACCCTGTAATGTGTGGCTGGAGAAGCTCTCCAGGTCTCAAGTTGTCTATTTGCATAGTCACCCACATCATGTAATGACTCTAGCACCTTTTCCAGCCGTGCCGCACAGCCTACACCATGCATGTAACTCCATAGTTCTTCAGGATAACCCATGGTACACAACATTGATGAGATTCGTCTCTGGATGATTAGACCCTGTAATGTGTGGCTGGTATATTGCTATGGATACTTATCTCTAACTGGACTGAACCAGTGGGGCCTGGGCCCTGGCATGTATTTGTGTGGCCCTACACTCTTTGGGAGCAGGGTGGGAGCCGCTGGGCAATCGTCAGGCTGGTGGGGGGGCGGCCTGGGGGGCAGACAGACTATATAGACAGACACAGACAGACCAGATTAGACCAGAACAGACAGACAGACCACTGACAGACACACAGACCACTGACATTCAATCACTAGTGTGCTACGCTATAACACCGCCTAGATAAGACATTATGTCCCAGTTATTAGCCATAGACCTACTAATAACAGGCATATTACATCTAACAGATAACAACAGCGAGATAGTGTTTTAAGCGTTAATTATTTTGTGTGCCTAGGCGCATCGCATATTCTCTCGGGACACAATCCAGTGTTGGAATGTATGTGCATAATTACTGTTCTGATAGCCCACCTCCCCCTGTAGTCGCGGATCGGCGGCTCCCGCCACATTCTGTTCTAGCAACCCTAAATGTTCTACTACTTATGTCTATGGAGCCCCGAATTTGTCTTCCACTTTTAGGGTCAAAAGCTACAATGAAACAGCAACAGCTTCCATCAACATTGTTTCCAATATAGACCATTTTGACTTAACGGAAGTCTGATTGAAAAATATATCAACGATGTGGGTATTGGACATATTTGTTCTTGTTAAACTGATGGGTACTAGGATTTCTTAGTAGTCCGTAAAATGTTAGCGAACCGTCATGCACAACATATACATCAAGTACATGCATGGTGATACATGTAGCTTCTACATTACTCTCACCATATAAACTAATATTTAAAGGGAAACAAAGAAATTGACAAAGATCATGAGGTTCTGCATTAAAAAGCTCTTTACCCAAAGTTTTTGGCATATAAAGGTGAATCCTTCAAAAGGCACATCTACATGTACCCCTCATAAAGAAGCCACATGCCAAGTTTCATTAAATTATTTTAAGCGATTCTGTACGATATTTTAAAAAAATTATGCTTTTACAAAAAAAGCCCATTTTCACCCAAAATCTTGGACCTATAAATGTGAATCCTTCAAAAGGCACATCGGCGTATCCTAACTGAGGCATATACCAAGTTTCATTCAAACATCTTTAGCAATTCTGCATGGTACATGTATGCTGTTTAAGAGATATTCTGGATGGACAGACGGATGCAGTGATTACTATAGGGCTACTGCCCATTCCAGGTGCAAGACCCTAACTAGTGTATCAGTTTTATGCTGCCCATGTTGTTCAGGTATCAAATTGAATGGTTCTTAGTCTCTCAATACCTGTGGCAAGATTCAGCTAGATTTCTTAAGCAGTGAATTCTGGGGTAATCGAAACTAGGTCATCCATGATGTCCTCCAGACATGTCCTGGGCTAAGGGCACTAAAAAACTTAGTGAAAAAAAAATCTTTTGTATTTAATACATATATATGTAATTCGACACAGGCCATACTTCCGCCAACAATTTGATTGAAACACACGACACTCGAATTTAATCCAAATCTCCTAATGATAAAGCCTTGAACCAATCATGACAATTTTCAACTCTTATATGTTGAAGTAGGAGGTGAATAAATGAAATATCAAAACGTGATGTCGAATGAAGTTTTACGACCTCTCATCATCCAGAATATCCGCAGAGTGACCCACGTGATCGATAAGCACTCGTAAATTTATTGAACATTGGCGCTTTACAACCAGTAAAAACTGGTACAGATGGCAGACGCAATAATGTCATTACTAAAAACAACATCCACACTTAGAAGAGGATCAACAGGTACAGAGATGAAAGTAAATACAATAACAACGATCAGAGATTGCAGACCCACTCCCTCACGTTTTTGTCACAGCCTCGATGATTATAAAGTTTCAGATTTTTGTTCGGAAAGTTGTGGAGTCCTACTAGTGTAAACTCCTTTACTGTGTTAAAATTTGAGCCAAAGCAGACCAGTAGTTTCTGAGATATCGAAAGATCTACAATTTGATCCAATGCAGATCAAGGTTTTTATCTGGATCTAGGTCAATGTCTGGAAATCCTCCTGCAGGGCTAGTTCCTTCATCGTGTGGAAATTTGAGCCAAAGTGGATAACTAGTTTATGAGATACAGTTCTGGGGCAACTGAATGGACCTTTCCATTTTTAGCTATGCCCCGCCCATCACTAGCTAAGCTCCACCCACACCTCGCCGTGTTGGGATTGATCGATCCCTGAATGCCCTAGCTATCAATTTCCTGAAAACTATACAGTGAAGCTGTTGAATATTTTGTAACTAATTAGACTGGGTGCTGTTGCTGCCATAGGCAACAACAGCGCCCAGTCAAATTAGTTTCAAAATATTCAACAGAATATTTATTAAATAGTAAAAGCAAACAATTTGTACAACAGCCCATAGACTGTCTTCAAATATGCGTTCGTGACGTACTTATCGACATCATTCATGACGTCATTCATTATGATGTCATTGCACACATCACACAGTTCATTATGACGTCATATGATGGGTGGGTACTCTGGAAAGGACCATTGAATCTCTGGTAGGGCTATCAGTGAATGGCATAACCATGAAGTTGAGATAGTTCACCAAAAATCAAAAACTTTGATATGCTCCCGATAACATTTGGCAATAGTGCACCGATATGTACACCAAAACAAAACACTGATAGGGTTTCAGCGAGGTGGCTGTAGTGTTGCGGAAAATTTTCCAGAGAATCGTTCAGCCTTATTTTTCCGGACAATTTTCCAGCTTTAGCTACTAAGCTGATGCAATAAATTGCATCAGCTGGGATAATGCAACGGTGACTGGAACAACATAAACAAGATGAAAGTCAATTAGATGATGATGATGATTATGATAATCATGGCTGATGACGATGATGATTAAAGGTCTTGTGAGGACTTGAGATCGATAACGAATTTCATTTAATTTTATGATCTATTGCACTATTTAAATACAATACCTCACTTTGGAGTGAGAGAAAATATGTTAGCCCAATAACAAGATTAAATGACGCCTCAGTCTAAAACATGTCACCGCTCGCTATGACGTCACACCGGGAACGGGGCTGTGAGCTGGGTCAATATTGCTGTCTTTAGTACAAAGGTAATGTATTTTAAAACGTCCATTTAACGGGATTGACCACATACCATAAGATAATTTATCTCAGGTTGAAGCTAATTCTTCAAGAAATCAAAAAATTATGATTTTTGAAAATCTAATAGGACAATAAATGGTTTATGGGTAGTTATATTCGCATATTAATAGGCCTAGGCTACAACCAGTAAACATTGGGCAATAAATAATGAACAAAATCGGCAATATTTCAATGTAGGGGACAAATAATCTTTAGGGACTAACAGTAGTAAGCCTAATTGCGGACCCAATAATGCCATCCTGGAAAACATTCGGATTGGTAAATATCGGACATGAATGGGTGTGAGTGTGATGAGGTGGGTGGGAGAGGTTTAGGATGGCTGTATGTGGTAGGCCTACATAAATTTGCGCACATGTCGTTTTTCTGCTCTCCGATTTAAATATGCCCGTATTGGCGTGAATAATGTAAGTAGTGAAACATTATTCCTTGGTCATTGTTTCCATGCGTAAATGTAATCTATAATTTTGCCTGTGACAACCACCACCACTACGGCCACATCGATCGTTTCTAAAACAACTTCTTCCGTATGATGGAAGTAGCCTAGATAAATATTTCAATGTTGTGAAAAAGCAAATCTTTAGTGAACAAACAAATTTGAAATAAGTAAGTGAATTAACCAGATGTTTAGAGATCGCGAGCGTATCGTCTATACGTACAGAGCAGCTCATAAATAAGTTTACATGTTTCCAAAGCAAAAACAGAAACATGTTAACTAGTACCATATGAACACGATGTAAGAAACGTTCTGTTGAATATTTTGAACATAATTGAGTTGGAATCCAATTATGTTCAAAATATTAAACCGTATGTTCTAAGTTATTTCTAAACTGTAGTCTAGTGAATATTTGTACATGACCCTTCAACTCAAGCGGACGGCAGTGAAAGCTGCGCTGTCACAGCCTAAAATGTAAACAAAAGTGTGTTCACGATACTATTTTACGTAGACTATACGCTATAAACAAATAGATTAGTTTTATTAATAAATTTATATTTAATTAGCGTTTTAGTTAATTTTAAGCACCTAATTGCCATATTACAATCGTAAATTTATTCATAGGAATCATAGGCCTATACAATGATAGATTGTGATCATACATGCCTCGGTGTGCTGCTAATAACATAGAAGAAAAAGTTATGCATTTGTGTACATGATGATGATACTACACGCATGCCTACATAAAATTGTTAAAGTCAATCCAGACGGATATAAGCTATATATATATATATATATATATATGCATTCGTATAATTGTATTCCAAAAGGTGTGTGGTGGTGTTTGATTAAATATAGCTTATCCCTGAACCTCGCACCGACCATATATATTATTATGATTATATACTATTCATGAACTACACCCACATCTGTCCATTGCCTATTGCTCTATTAGAATAATGTCTAAAGCACATGAGATGACTGAAAAATGTATACCACTGATATTTTTGCATAAGCCTACTTTTGCTTTGGCTGGGCCGATTTAAAAAATGTAAATAGCATTTTGTTCTTTTAGTAAAGGAGAAATTTATGATTGTCAAGTTAATCAGAGCAATCGGGTAGCTAGTCCTCACAACAGCTTTAAGTTATTAACCCATAATTGTTGTAAACTTATATTTTTAACAATCATAAATGTGGTTGCAGTGCAACCATGCAGATCACCTGTTTTATATCGTTGTACATACAATGTTTGTTGACAGAAGGCTATAAACTAAAGTATATACCGTATCGACATAAATGCAGTAAGAAAGTTTTATATGAAGTCTGGTTACCATAAGCTTGATAGATTAGATGTGGCAGAGCTAAACAGAAAGGTTTTACTGCATGGACTAAATCTAACACAAAACATAACCAGAAATTACAAAGTCCCAGAGCTGCAAATATAGAGAGGAATGGGATAAATGCATGGCAGTATCGATATGATTGCAGTAACAAAGCTTTACATGAAGTCCGGTTACTATAACTCTGACAGTTTAGCTGTAGCTGAGCTAAACAGTAAAAATAACAAAAACTGCCAATGATGCGGCCGCGGATGACATAAGTTCTTCTGTTCCTCATACAGACCGCTAAAATTGATGATGATTATGATAAATAGATAGTAATTATGGTTTTAGGCAGGAAGATCAAGGGGATACTGAAAGATTATTAATGTGATTAATAACAAGCAATGTCCTACATATGCGGTCACGCCAACAGAAGCTTTGTCAGAAATGCAAAAAAATTCTTCAGACTCTCAGATAGACTGACAAACTGACTTAATATAACTAGGTGGCTGCTGGTGACTGGTCACATCTAAAATCAAGAGGCCCCAAACAAACAAAACGAGATGACCACTGGAAAAGTTACCAATCAAATTTCTGTGAAGAAGGTTTAGCCAAGTTTTACTAAAATTAGCCAAGTGGTTAATAAGTTGTCTTTTTATGATTTTTTTTAGAAATTTGCAAAATAACACCAGATGTCCACCAAAAAAGCTAAATTCTGATTGATTCATGGTGGACATGTTGTTTTGACATATCTCAATGGAACAAACTCTAATAGCCTTTAGTCCCTAATCATATCTCCCAAATTTTGTCTAGACCCGTCCAGCGGTTCTGGAGAAGTCTTTTTCACGAGCGAAAACTAGGTCATCCAAGATGGCTGCCTAACCATTTGGTAAATCAAATTCCACTGAACAAACTTGGTTCAGGTCTTACCCGAACTGATATTTCATGAGTTTGAAATGAATCCCTCAAATGTTTCGGAGAAAATTTTTTAGACACTTACAAAAATAGGACAAAATTGAAGATGGCCACCGGCCAATTGGCCGATCGGCTTCCTTTGAACAAATTTTTACCCCTATGCCTTAGGGATGATTCCTGCCACATACTCGAAATCAGACCCGTGGTTCTCGAGTAGAAGGCATTTTAACTTTCTCATTGCTTGAGTATGGGAGCATTTGGCAGGAAAATGATCCAAGATGGCCGCCAAACCGTTTATCCGACAGTTTCGAAAATGGCAAATTTTAAATCAGAAAACCCCAAAACATATATAACGCCAATTTTGGCCTCAAGCCATCAAATAAAAAATTCCAATATGGCTGCCAAACATGCTAGATTTTGATTGGCCCACGGCGGCCATGTATTTTGGTGCACCGAACCATTTGACCAATCAAGTTCACTTGAACAAACTTGGTTCAGCGCTTGCCCTAGTTCATATTTCATGATGTTTGCTTCAATCCCTCAAGCGGTTTCGGAGATTTTTAGACGTTTCTGAAAATTGGACAAAATCCAAGATGGCCACCGGCAAAATTGGCAGATCAGCTTCGTTTGAACAAACTTGGATTCCTATGCCGTAAGGATGCTTCAGGCCAAATATAATTGAAATCGGCTCAGCGGTTCTTGAGGAGTCGTTTAAAGGAAAAATTTACGGACAGGCGGACACACGACAAATGGTCGCCACGACAGGCCCACTTGGCCTGAAAGGCCAGGTGAGCTAATAATGACGATAATAATTTCGATGAAAATGATGGAAACTATGAACTGACAATAATTGATGACAGTGATAACCATGAATGTTTTCTGTAAATTTATTTATTAGTATTGTTTAAAGGAAAGGATCAGGGAACTAACATATGCTCTTGAATGACAGCTTTATATAATAATCAACCTATAGCCAGCCACCAGTGAAAAACATAAATAAATCAGAACAATTAGAAAAAGCAGCTAAAAAACATTTATCTCATTGTGGCATGGACCAATTAGTGATGTAGCTGGACCATGGACGCACTCTGGTGTATGCTGAGCGAATAAATAATACCTCTACAGTCGGTCATATAAGCCCAGCTATATTTGCCATAAGATGATTAGCCACTGCGTCCTACAGGTAAAATACTGTCTAGTTTTAAAACAATTTGACTGAAAGCCATTGTTTCCAGAGAAAGGGTCTACATTCAGTTACATGAATCTCAAAATATTCAGTAGACATCATATTGCAACCTTGGAAACAGCAGTGTATTTTGAAATCATTTTGACCGAAACTAGTTTCTTCAACCAGAAAATGAAGGAAATTTCAATTTCCCTTTCTCCGAGATTTAACAATACTCACCATTCTATTACTTCTGATAACAAGCTATCCTGATGGCTGGCTCTAAGAATCTAGACGTAGTAAGCTTTACCAGCTCCTGGAACTGGGTACCCGGCTCTCAACAAACATGTACCCATCTGCCAGTGAGGCTCATATTGTTTGCATAGCTACCAAACAAGAGAATACCTATGGCTTGCCTCCGTGGGGCTGGGAGGCAGGGTCCGTAATAGAATGGTGAGTATTGTTAGATCCCGGAGAAAGGGAAATTGAAATTTCCTTCATTCTCCTTCGATCAATACTCACCATTCTATTACTTCTGATAACACCAGATTTACTCAGTAACCTGGTGGGAAGGGGCAAGCCATCAAATGCCTCTTTTACCTCTTGGAGAAAGATCTTAGACTTAAGAATTACCTTATGGTTATTGGATTCCAGGCGTGGAGCCTTGAACCAATCACTTGTTTGACCATCCGTGACACAATCTTGTTTGTAATCGCCTCGCTTGACCATGTCTGCCCCTAACTTTTGCATTTTCAAATACCAAAAGGGAGAAGAGCAGTGTGGCCGTTTAACTATCATTTCAAAACAGCTAAAGCGAGTGGATTGGCGGAGTCTGACACATCCCCCCATATAGTAATCCATGAAAGAGGACTCACAGTGCCATTGGGCAACAGCCATGATGTTATCTAATGGAACACCATTGTAAAGGGCAGTCGAGGCGGCTATTCCTCTAACATCGTGTGCCCTTGCGCATTGCACCTGGTGCCCAGTCGCAATCTCATGGGTAGTCTGAATGCATTCGACTACCCAACGAGAGATAGAACCCATGGATGCGGCGCCATATGGCTTCTTATGGCAGATCCACAGATGTCTATCATTCGACCGTAACGAGTCTGTCCATCTTTTGTACTTAGTCAAAGCACGGACTGGGCACCAGACACCGGCATCACGATCAAACCTAGTTAGTTTCGGTATAATGATCGGTTTGCTGGGATATTTCAAAGATTGATTCCTTGACATAAACTCTGCTCTTGGCAGTAGAGGCAGACCCTCTCCGGAGACAATAAATCGGTCCCTCTCTGCTGAAAGTGCATGGATCTCACTGCGTTTTCTCGCTGAGGAAGCTGCCAATAGAAAAACTGCCTTTAGAGTCAAATGCTTTAGACTAGCCGAACGCAAGGGTTCAAAAGGGTGCTTGGCCAGTACATTAAGCACTAAAGATAGACTCTAGGCTGGAATGTCTAGGTCGGAGATTGCTCATTCCCTTCACCATCAAATGTAACTGGGCCAGCTATGGACTATCCCTGTTGGCTAGACAAGGGATAACTGATGCAAAAGCTGACTTGTATCCAGCAATTGTGACAGGAGCCAGTCCTGAATAGAACAGCTCATAGAGAAAGTCTGCTATTTGCTGAATAGTGGATTGAAAGGTATCAATACCCTTTCCTTCATACCAGGCTGCAAATTTGTTAACCTTGTGGTTATATGACGTGAAGGTTGACCCCTTCCTATCAGCTGCGCTGCGATGAATTTCGAAGCTTGTCGAGAAAAAACGTCCGACGTGGAACGTTGTTTGATAACATCCATGCAGTCAATTTGAACATTTCGGGACGCTCGAGTAGGAAGCATCCCTTGGCCGGTGAGATTATGTACGGAATCGCGGGTAACTGCACTGGATTGTCCACCAGCAGATCCAGAAGATCCGTGAACCACGACCTGCTGGACCAATATGGTGCTATCAGCAGGACCAGGCACGGTTCCTCTCTGATCATCAACAATACCTTTGGCAGAAGAATGGTGGGCAGGTATGCGTAAGCATGCATCCCTCTCCAGAGCATCTGTATCGACGGCATTTGGATCTGGAATCGGTGAGACATAAGTAATGATTTGAGCATTTTCCTTTGTGGCGAAAAGTCCACGTTGGGTTTGCCCCAATGCTCGAAGATCCTGTGAAGAACTGGAGGGTTGAGAGACCATCTGTTGACAGAATCCTCTGTCTGCGAGACAAAGCATCCGCCAGAATGTTCAATCACCCAGGAATGTGAGCTGCTTTCAAAACAACTGAGTAATTCCTGCACCATTGAATCAAGTGCCACACCTTCATACACAGTGTGGGTGACTTGGTCCCGCCTTGGCGATTTATGTATGATACTACTGTCGAGTTGTCCGACCGTATCAATATCACCTTGCCCCTGACTTTTGGAAGAAATCTTTCCAACGCCAGTTCCACTACCATCATTTCCAACAGATTGATATTAGGGTTGCATGATTATTCACTTTTCATAATCGCGATCATTTAAAAAAAATAATCCCGATTATACGATTAATCATGAACTATATTAACTACGTCAATGCTGCTTAGAGGACGTTATTATGCTACTGCAGATTGTAAAATTATTGGTTAGGCACATGGGTATACATACATAGACAGAATACGCCAGTTGCTGATTGCAAACAAAGGAATGTATCAAGATTTTTCTAGACGGAAAACGGAAGGTACCGTATTTCACTTAATTGTAGCCTATGCTCTAATAGAAGCCCACCCCCTAACTTTGACATACAAGCTCCAATGATTTCTTAGCAGTTTCTAAACGGCAAAACTTTGTATTAGAAGCCCACCCCCTAACTCAGCAGATTGTATAGGAAAATTTTTAAGAATAGCGTGTATAATAATAACAATCGTGTCACAGGGTGTGTTTACTTCAGACCGATCTCTGCCCCGATACATTTCCGGCCCCTCTAGAAGTCAATACAGGCCTCGGATTTGTAAATCTCAACCACCTATTAGATTAATACTAATAGTAGGCCACGTATGTTCAAGATATAATAAAGTTTATTCCACACTTTTGTAGTCAAAATGCGCTTAAAACAGTCTTGGTGTGATTAAATAGCTTCCTTATAAATATATTTTAAGACTAAACAAGTACGGGAGAAAATGTGCATCAATTTTGTAACGCCGATCATCATTAAATGATCCAAATTGAATTATTACGAATGACAATAAAGCCGGCTTCTTAAGTTGGCGAGCCAGCCGCTCTTTTGCGATGGGAGGCGGAGTGTTCTCGCGAGATATTATACGCTAACGGGAGTTTATCAAAGGGGTACCCGTTATTCAGATCAGTACAATATTCAGTTCCTATCGTGCAATGATAATATATAGAAATTCCCGAGTTCTGAGTCCCCGATTCCAGAATATTTATATCCGAGTACTCGCTCTAAAGTAAACTCTTCAATTGGTTGCGAATCACGTGATTTGTATTTTTTTTCGCGACGCCATTTTATATTAAATTGTGGATTAATTTAGGTGCTCAAATCAAATAATTTCACTTCCCCGGTGATGTTTTGAGGTATACATTAAACATAGGTATAAGCGGTGAGAATTTTTACAGGAGAAAATGCGTTGAATTTCCGTGGTATCAGATTTAGAACTGTTAGCGCATAACCATTCAGAGAATGGGGAATGCGGGATAAGCGTGTGTGATTACAACAACAATGACAAATAGCGACCAAGTGAACAATCTTTATTCACCTAAAACTAATCATGACTCAATACAAACAAATCGGTTTTAGTTTATTTAATCATTCACACATTCGGGGGGTAGCCGGATGTTTGTTTCCATGATTGGTACCGCGAGCAGAGTTTCACAAGCGTAAAAGTGTCTTGACAAAAATTTCAACATGGCGATTATACGATTATTTCATCTTCTAAGATGGCCCACGCTTGTCCACCAAAGATGCTAGGGCCAGTCAGGGGCGTTCCAATCAAACGCTCCCTAACGGCGGTAGCCGGACGCATATGGTTAAAGACCATCTGCCTCCTAGACCTTTGCCAATGCGTCCATGGACAGCACTAAGCCGTCATTTATGCATGAAAGCGCCACAGGTGGCACAGGGTGGCCTGGCCCCACTTCAGCCCACACCGACTGAAGAAGGCGATAAGTGATTTACAGCACTCATTGCTGCTCTCACCCCTCATTGCATATGGCCAGGACTTCCTCATGGGGAACTTGGGATTTGTCCACCAGCACCGGAGCGGGGTTTCCCCGCTCCAGCACTCTGGACCCCAAGTACCCAGTGATCATCCTCAGTGACCGCTGGTACCACACCATATTTGTCATATTCCACCTGTGGAATACGACATCTCGCCCGCACCTCCTTGGAGGCAGTAGGGAGCTGGCCCGTGGTCAGTAGCTGCCTGCTTTAAATAGCATCTAACGACTCCATAAACCTTGGATACAGTCCAATAGACTGGATCTAGGCTGCAAGCAAGATCCCCATCCTAATCGATGCGACCGAAACCACAGACGGGTCCACACTGGCTAGCCAAGCCAGAACCTCAGACCAGTCTGTCTCCGAAGAAGACACTCCCGTGAACACGTCACCCGTTGACGTACCCACGGCCCTACCAGCAACGGCCTCCCGGCTAGGAGCAATCGCTGATACGCCAGGAACTCCGGTACCGCACAGTTCCGTCGCCAGCCCCTGGAAAAAAACAGTCCATGGAGTAGGCCCTCACGGAAAACCGTGCGGACCCGTAGCGGTTGAAAAACCGTGGCCATACACGGGCACCAACGGCACCCCATGCGTGACCGCTGGACCAGGCGAGATAGGTGTATATCACGCCTGGCCAGCCACACCCATCACCATGTCGGTTGGCGGCAAACCAACCAGCACTGGACAGGTGCCCGGTACCGGAGTGGCCTCAACCACGGGCGTAGCTGCCAGACGAGGAAACACTGGAGCCGTCCTAGCGGACGGCTCCCATGCCTGACGGACCGGCCACCGCTACTGGACCACCCAGAGGTGGCCACAGAGAAACTGAACCCATCAGGCCGGAGCCCGACGGGACTGCCAGGGAGCCGTACAAGATGGCTCCCTCGGTGGCCAGTCCAGAACCCTGTCCAAGGACAGGGTCCATACCAAGCACGGATAGAGACTACCCTGCAACTTTTGGTAGCAGGGACGACACCAGCGTAGGAAGGACGCTATACAAGATTAGAAGCCTTGCATAGCAGGTCCAAACCACACCGGAGGTGCCATCTCCACAACCTCCGGTTGCAGATGTGGAGCACCCCCAGGGGCCGAAACGGACGCTCCACATTTTACTTTCGGACCGCCTGACCCAGCATCAGACCCTGCCAAGTCCTTCTGAGAAAGGAACTTGACCATCATATCGGACGACCACACCGCACAAGCGTCACACCTATTATCAAGATTATATTTGGCACACTTAAAGCAGACATGGTCCTTGAACAAGACCTTCACAAACTTGTGGCACTTGTCAGATGATGGCGGGGCTGGCTTGGCCTATAAATAAGCACAAACCTACAATAAGCAAGCGGAACGAAACAGGAATGGAAGGCAGACAAATAATTTGCAAATATATTGACGATAAATTAATTGTAACCCTCCAGCACCCCACCCCGCAATGCTACAGCAAAGATTGCACTGATTATGATGACAAGAACGAAGCGGACATGATACACCCATACACTGATTCTAACGGATGTATAAACGGAACCAGGAACCATATCGCATAGCATTCGGGGTATATTTACTAAACAATACAAATTATACTCCTAACGAAGGCCAAAATGTTATGTGAACACGGTAAAACCGCATACCACACATCCTAATTAAGAATTTTTAAACAACCGATCATTGCAAACAGATCGTGATAACACGTAAAACTTGAAAATTCCAAAGAGTTTCTGGTACCAATAAAGTACATAGCACCCAGAATCAGATGCACGATTTAATGAAACATTTTTTCACATAAAAAACTGAGATAACTCGGGTGTGACGTCACCCGCTCGGATAATACGGAGAACGACGTCAGCCGATTTTCGTGTTCAAAAACTGTAAGCCAACACCTTATTTCATATCTGCCGATCGTCTTGGGTAAGGAAGGAGAACAATCTGGCATATTTCGTTGTTAACACATGTCCCAGATTCGGGGTCGGAAATTGGAACATGCGACACACAAAATTTTATAGACCTAAGTCTTTTACAACTATGGAATAACATGGAAATATACAACCTGGATTTCAACGGCTCCTTCCCTGGTAATCCATAATCCTTTGAGAGCAAACAACTAAGTTATCACAATACAAATGACGTAGAAACTTTAAGAAAAGGCTAAGACAATCCAATTGGGAAAAAGCATGTAGCTCTTGTTGCTAGGCAAACAAGAATAAGCCTCACTGGCAGATGGGTACCCACCCGTTTGTTGGGAGCTGGGTAACCGGTTCCAGGAGCCGGTAAAGCTTGCTACGTCTAGATTCTTAGAGCCAGCTATCAGGATAGCTTGTTATCAGAAGTAATAGAATGGTGAGTATTGATCGAAGGAGAAAGCTACTTTCAAATATAACGTTTTCAAAAGGATCAATAGTGAATTAGCAGTACTTAGTGAGTTAATCGCTCTACATCGGTGCCTAGATAGAGAATACTATTTCTCCCGCTTAAAAAACTATATTCAGGTGTGCTTTCATTAACTATTCAGGTAGCCTATGCGGTATACGTGCACACACAGCTGACACACAGCGGAGTGCGAACCATCAGCGATGTCAGTAATTGGCTTTAAGTTAAGCGCTCCTAGATTTAGTAAATGCTTTTTCTCAAATAATCCCGATTCATTTCCATTTTTTACTCATGGTGGTTTATTTAATATTGTATGAGATTACAAATAAACATCATTCGCTATATCCCTTATCCCCGCCTTTAATGTATTATATTAATGACAAACTGAGATTCGCCATGCAATTGTTTGTAGCTGTTCTTTTCCAGTCCTTTCCAATCTGTATACAGCATCTTTATCCACCCCAAACCCCTTTTTCTCGATCCCTCATCTCTCTCCTCCACCCCCACCCCCTCCAACCCTCCTGCACCTAGGGCTGCGCGGTTTGGCTTACAGCCATATCGGTTTCGATATGACTTTTCATATCGGTTTTAACCGAATATCGGTTTTATGGACATGAAGCAAAAAATTTAAATGATAAAAATTAGCACGAAAACAGAACGTATTTTCATGCCCTAATACATTCGTAACGTTTTACGCCTTTAAAGCTTAATATACCTTATAATATCCATCATCGCGGGAGTGAAATTATTAATTAGACCGCCTAAATATTACGCACAGTTAAATAAACATCGTTTATTTTGTCAAAATTAATCATAAATCAGCAAAACAGGTTGCGAAAAGACGTAAATCACGCGATTGTAATTAATTATGATGTAATTATCTCCCTTTCTTCTTTCATTTCCAATTCGACCCGAGGACGAAATCATGCCTTGAAGAAAATATTAACTGTAATATTGTGATCGCGAATTTCATAAGTTAATATGATATTGTGTATAGAAGATAACGTTTTAAAAATGGTTTGAGTAATAATTTTATTTAAAATTATATCCTAATCAGCATTATAGTTATTGGCGAGATTTTGATGCAATCGGGCGATTTAGTGTTGGGACGAGTTTGCATTATGTTAATTAGCCGGTGACGTAAATAAAATGGATGCCGTTGTTTAGAAAGGTTTTCCCCGATACAAATTTTAATGACAAATTCCCACATTAGTATTGTGTTTTATATTGCAAATTTATCTGAGACTACCAGAGAAAAGACGAGTGGATATTTATTTAATTAATTCGCTGCTTGATTTCTCTCGGCGTGCAGCGAGTTACATGGAGTTACACAATATGCGCAATTGGGGCCACGTTCAATTATTAGTTGCCCCGAACATAGCTTAATGGAAAGTATGGCCATTATTATTCATTACGATTTTCATGCTCGTTAGTATCTTTTATTTTTAACAATCCTGATACGAAAAACCGAAAATATGTTCATATTCGGTTTTTCGATATTTATTTTTTATAATCGGTTATGAAACCGTCAGTGCAGGATATCGGTTTTAAATATGGTATCGGTATATCGCGCAGCTCTACCTGCACCCCTCCCTCCTTCCTTCCCCCAGTCTCCTCTCTCTCTTTCACACACACATGCATGCACGCACACACACACACACACGCATACACATTAATTTATTGTTTACTTTAGTGTTTCAAAATTATTGCCTGCGTGTAATAATTCTGTAGGAAAAGGGCAACTCTAATTTGTAAGAACTTGTGCCCGATACCATTATGCAAATGTTACGATAAAATATGTTTAAATCAAATACCCTTTGTTTTCATTCAAATATCAACCAAATCGAGAGTACTTTCCAAGATATCCATAGATCTAGATCCTGATTCGATACGGATCCGGGTTCTCTTATCCGGATCACAAGTCACAGTCCAGATTTTTTTAGATACAGTTTCGGTCATGCACGCACATATGCACGCATGAATCCAATTACAATACCCTCTGTAGACCTAGTTGAAGTAGTAGCAGCAATGGTAGTGGTAGGCCTAGTAGCAGTAGCAGAGAGGTACATAGTACATTAAACATTCTCGCACAGAACGCAAACGCAATCAGTCACGAGTGTCTATGCACGTGTAACAGGAATGATGAAGCGAGCGGTAATCTTCAAAGAAATCTGCTTAGAAACCACAGGTATGTCACTGGTGAACAGAGAAATATTTTGTATTACTACACTATCAATGATTCATAACAGCCTAGTATATGGGACTATCGGACCATTGGATTCAGTCACTTTTACAGCGTTGATACTGCCTTGATACCGGACCCGCTGGTAAGGCCTATCAGTGGATGTACGGTAGACGGGAAACCACTACTGTAATACCCCGATCTTTACTCGATCTGTTAATTGATTATGAATGGGTCACAAAGGGTGTCTTCTTAGATCAATCCGGTTGGATTAGTGGGTGGATGGAGGAGAATTAGACTGTTAGACGTCTACCGGGTAGGCTAACGATAACAAGAGGCCCAAGGGGCCTGTCTCGCTCACCTGGAGCACCATCAACTTTTGTCAAATTTGTTGGTTGGTGGTTTAGGTCTTTTAAATGAGTTTGTGGACATCTTTGCAAGTGCAATATGGCCGCCAAACACACTGCATTTTGATTGCCCCACAGCGCCCATGTTTTTTTGATGGATCAACTTCCTTTGAACAAATTTTAATGGCCCAAATTTCGGCCCGATTCCTTCAGCAGTTCTGGAGGAGTCATTTTCGTGAAAACCAGGTCATCCAAGATGGTCGACGAACCATTTGGTCAATCAAGTCCTCTTGAACAAACTTGGCTTACCTCTTGGCCTAGATGAAGATTTCCCAAGTGGTTTCGGAGATTTTTAAAGCCATTTCCTGAAATTGGCCGAAATCCAAAATGGCCGCTGGGCAAATTGGATGATCGGGTTCATTTGAACAAACTTGGATCATTATGCCCTAAGGATGCTTCCTGCCAAATATAATTGAAATCGGCCTGGCAGTTCTCAAGAAGATATTTCCCCATTGCTTTAGCATGGGAGCGTTTGACGAGAAAATTATCCAAGACGGCCACCAAACCGTTTATCCTACAGTTTTGAAAATTGCAAATTTGAGCTCAGAATACCCAAAAACATATATAGAACCAATTTTGGCCTCAAAATCCATCAAATAAAAAAATCCAATATGTCCGCCAAACACGCTACATTTTGATTGGCCCACGGCAGCCATGTTTTTTGATGGAGCAATTTCTCTTGAACAAACTTTAATGGCCCTTAGTCCCTAATCATATCTCCCAAATTTTGGCCTGATCCATTCCGCGGTTCTGGAGAAGTCGTTTTCGGGGAAAACTAGGTCATCCAAGATGGCTGCAGAACCATTCGGTCAATCAAGTCGTCTTAAACAAGCTTGGCTTACCTCTTTGCCTAGATGAGGTTTCATAAGTTTTGAATAAATTCCCCAAGCCATTTCGGAGAACGAGATTTTTAAAGACATTCTAAAAATTGCCCGAAATCCAAGATGGCCACCGGCCAAATTGGCCGATCGGCTTCGTTTGAACAAAATGAAATCTCTATACCATAAGGATGCTTCCTGCTAAATATAATTCAAATCAGCCCAGAAGTTCTCGAGAACACATTTTAAATGTCCCATTACTTTAGTATGGGAGCTTTTGGCGGGAAAAATTATCCAAGATGGCTGCCAAACCAATTATCCGACAGATTCGAAAATTGCAAATTTGAGATCAGAATACCCAAAAACCTATATAAAACGAATGTCGGCCTCAAAACCCATCAAATAAAAAAATCCAATATGGCTGCCAAACACACTATATTTTGATTGGTCCACCGCGGCCATGTTTGTAGATTAATCAACTTCTTTTGAACAAACATTAATCGCCCTTAGTTCCTAATTATATATATCACAAATTTCGGCCTGAGCGCTTCAGCGGTTCTGGGGAAGAAGTCGTTTTTGTGAAAACTAGGTCATCCAAGATGGCCGCTGAACCATTTGATCAATCAAGTTCCCTTGAACAAACTTGATTCAACGCTTACCCTAGATCATATTTCGTGAGTTTTGAATCGATCCCTCAAATGGTTTGGGAGGAGATTTTTAAAAACATTTCTAAAAATCGGCCGAAATCCAAGATGGTAGTCGGCCAAATTGGCCGATCAGGTTCGTTTGAACAAACTTGAATCTCTATGCCTTAAGGATGCTTCATGTCAAATATAATTGAAATCGGCCCAGTAGTTCTCGAGAACAAGATATTTTAAATTTCCAATTGCTTTAGTATGGGAGCTTTTGGGGGAAAATGATCCAAGATGGCCGCCAAACCGTTTATCCGACAGTTTCGAAAATCGTAAATTTGAGATCAGAATACCCAAAAACCTATATAAAACCAATTTCGGCCTCAAAATTCATCAAATAAAAAAATCCAATATGGCCGCCAAACATGCTATATATATATATAGATTGGCCCACAGCGGCCATATTTTTGATGGATCAACTTCTCTTGAACAACTTTACTGGCCCTTAGTCCCCAATCATATCTGCCAAATTTCGGCCCGATCTCTTCAGCAGTTCTGGAGGTCATTTTCGCTAAAACTAGGTCAACCCAGATGGCCGCCAAACCATTTGACCAATCAAGTTCCCTTGCCACACATCATATTTCATGAGGTTTGCATCAATCCCCCAAGTCGTTTCGGAGAAGATTTTTAAAGACGTTTCCTAAAATCGACCTAAATCCAAGATGGCCACCGGACAAATTGGCCGATCGGGTTCATTTGAACAAACTTAGATCTCTACGCCCTATGAATGCTTCCTCCCAAATATAATTGAAATCGGCCCAGTGGTTCTTGAGAAGTAGTCGTTTAAAGAATTACCCATTGCTTTACTATGGGCCCATTGCTTTACTATGGGAGCCTTTGGCGGGAAGACAAACCAAGATGGCAGCCAAACCGTTTATCCGATAGTCTCGAAGTGGCATATTTGAACTTGTCACACTGATAAGCATATATAAAGCATTTTTGCCATCAAAATACATCAAATTCAAAAAAGCCAATATGACCAACAAACGCTAAATTTTGATTGGTTGATGCCAGCCATGTTTTTTAACGTACGAACTTCCCTTGAACAAACTTGAATGGACCTTGGTCCCTAAGCATATTTACCAAATTTCAGACCTATCCCTTCCGTGGTTCGGGAGAAGTCATTTTCGCGAAAACTAGCTCATCCAAGATGGCCGCCAGGCAAATAGGCCAATCAGGTTGCCGTGAACAAACTTGGGTCTAGATGATGTGTTATGAGTTTTAAATCAATTCCTCCAGCGGTTTCGGAGATTTTTTAAAGTGTTTCTAAAAATCGGCTATTTTGGCCGGCGGCCGTCTTGGGATGCTTCCTGCCAAATATAATTGAAATCGGCCCAGTGGTTCTTGAGAAGTAGTCGTTTTAAAGGAAAGGTTGACGGACGGACGACGGATGGTAGCCACGACATAAGCTCACTTGGCCTTTCAGGCCAGGTGAGCTAATAACCTTCATTCAGTATATTTTTTAATTGTATATTAAAATGTTAGAAATAAGATTAGTCTGATAAAATAGATTGGGAATTTTTAAATCTTATAATAGCATAAACAGTGCCCATTTTAAAATTATATATTTTATGGCAAGCCTATGTGATATAGGATGAAATGTGTTATCTTCACGCCTTCAGAGGCATTTCAGATTTCCTGGAAATGCAGATTTAGCATGTACTCAAATGGCCAACAATAGATAAGTGACCCGATTATTTGCCAGTCGAAAATAGTGCATTCAACTGGCCAATAGTCGCCGCTAGTTAACTATATTTGCCTAGTTGAATGTGTCTTTAGACCTATTTCCATTTTAGCCAATCAGATTTGACCTTTGGGAATTCTCTTTTGCAAATGGCGAATGTTCTTTTTACGACAGAAATTGGTTAAATGGTTGAATAAAACAGTGAGAACGGCATAAAATACAAAGTTAATGCTTGCTTTATATATCACGTGGCATTTAGATCACCTAATCCATGCTAGTGGCAATCGGTAATGTCGTAGATGTTTCGTTGACAGTGGCGATCAGTAATGTCGTAGATGTTCCGTTTGTGGTATGAGACGTGATTTTCATAAGGCTTGGGTTTTCGTGGCAATTATTACCAGTTTGAAAAACATCTTATACTTAAGCCCAATCACCTAGATGATATATCGTCATACCGCAGTATTATCCCAGATATCGTTACCGTCCACGAAAATCTAATATCGCCCAGCTCTAATGTATGGTATCAGATAGGATTCGATCGACCATGGACTGACACATAGAGACATGATCGCAATATATCCTCTTCCCCTTAAAGGCCAGGAGTAGTCAAACATGTCTAGAGACATAGACACAATCATCTCTTTGAAGTCAACTGATGGCAGCTATTTAAGACGTGTGCTTCGTATCGTATGAAACAACCAAAAGCACCTAACCACAACCATGATAACAGCCTTTTACATTAACAAATGAATTGCCCTATGCGACCACCTGTCTTAACTTTAGTCCCCACTTTTTGATAGCTTATAGCATGCCCATCACATACACTACATGTATAATCATTCTTGATTCTAACAATTTACTTATATCTAGTTACATGTAGCTATCTCAAGTGGGCCAATAACAGATTTTCTAGTCCCTGTGATATTGAGAAATGCTCATTTTCAGACGAAGACAAAAATATTTTTGAAAATTTGCCACAGGAATGACTGGCACGATAACCGAGCCAGCCATTTCAGTGGTAAATTTTCAAAAACAGTCTTCTCCTGGTCTGCAAATGGACATTTTCAATGGGAAGCTAATTTCTTGACCAAATTTGTGGGTTAAACGGTTAAAGGAATACTCACATTGATGAAGTCCTTGTTCTTTAGAGCATTGAAGGAATCACTCAAGCGTCTCTTGTCCACAACTAAGGCCGCTCCATGATGACCTGCACCTACGGAAGAGCGTCCTGTATCAGGATAATTTCCACCGATTTTACGCTGATCAGTCTGTGAAAAAGCTAAACCATCAAGCCGGTCACTACTTAAACTAACCGATAGAGAACGTGAACTTTCACCTCTAATAGCAGAAGTGGTAGCAGCTGAGCTGACCAATTGTGCCCTACATGTTGGAGACGGGTCCTTGACAACCTTATTCGGTGGGTTTTGCCACTGTTTCTCAAAGTCTGCCTGTTGGTTAGAGTTGAAAGTGAGGCTCTGTGATGAAGCCGAATATAGGCCACTAACATCTTTAAAACCATGCACCAAAGATGACTGAAGCGTGTCTCTTAATAAGCTAGGTTGTTCATAAGCATGTTTACCAACATTTATGTGAGGCACTGGGTGTACAGCATCAGGATTGTTTTGATTGATAAGTGCAATGTTTCGTTGCTGTTGTTGTGCAGCGTGCACCGCATTCGCTATAAGCTGGTCCGCAGATACGCTTCCTACACCAGCACCCTCAGTCTGACGTGCAAAAGGGCCCTCATTGTAATCACCAATATTTCTTGCGCGTAAACTACCTACTTGAATGTCTAGCGGTAATCCAACGGCCGCTGCCTGTGGTCCTGGGTACAATTGTGAAGGGATGGAACATACAGCTTGAGGGTGAGCAGGGAGGTGAATAGCTGGGGAGAAAGCTGTGTCAAAACTAGGGTGCGGTCTATATAAATGAGGGATATTGCTGGCTGATGTGTCTAATATTACACTAGCAACAGAAGCAGGTCGTTGTAAACTAGGATGGGCAGTGGCCCACTCATCCCTACTCCTAGGTCTGTCCCAACACTGACGCTCCATACCCACTGACTGGCCAGGCCAAATCCATCACACTGAAACATACAGAATTAGATTAAAACTAGAAAACATTAGCAATCATTGCTAGAGACTGATGTTCATATGAGTTCGTTAGACACTCTGCATTCAACATATTCACTCCTAAATATCCCCTGTTAGACTCGGTAAAGACACACAGTACAGCTGAGAAATAAGCTAATGTTTCAAAAACAAAAACATGACAATTAGTACTGGTAAATTTTATGTTTTGTTAAATATTTTGAACATACTGGATTGGAAAGCATAGGCAGCATTGTCTTCCCTTCCAACATTTTTTGTCCCATGGACTTTTCCAGTTTTAGCTATGCCCCGCCCCTCACTAGCTAAGCTCCACCCACACCTCGCTCATGCTGGGATCGATCAATCCCTAACTATTAATTTCCAAAAAACTATACCTGGTAAACTGTTAAATATATTGAAACTAATCTGACTGGCCGCTGTTGCTGCCTATGACAGCAACAGCATCCAGTCAAATTAGTTTCAAAGTATTCAACAGAATGTTTATTAAATGGTAAAGACAGATTTAAACATAATTGTGAATTTCAATTCTTATATATAAATGCAACCTAGAATAGGAAGTCAATTGCTTTCCATCGCAAATCTCAATACATTTTGTACTTTCACAACTGCTGTGCACACCCGCATCACCATCCACCACCCCTCTGGAGTCGGGAGGCTAAAACAAATGTTGTCTCGCAGTCCGCAATCATATGGGTAACTCACACGTAACAAGTTTAATTGAATTCTGCCAAACAATTTCGGAGACGACTTCACAGACACATGTCATTTCAATTGATAAGGAAACCGACCATTCATACCCATGTACAGGAGGCTGTTTTCAGTCAAAGTGACACAAGTCAAAGTGACACAATGGCCAGGGTATGAATGGTCGGTTTCCTTATCAATTGAAATGACATGTGTCTGTGAAGTCTTAATAATATAAATAACAAATTCCTCATGACCTAAAAAAGTATTGCTACGTGGTCTTGAAGATTGTCATAATGCAGAAAACAATTCTTGATAATTTACCGAACACGATAACCTAGTCACTGTCAGTCCAGTTTTAGTAAATTAAAAAAATATTCCTCTCTTGGCCCTCAAATGGACATTTACCAAACATAAACTTTACTATTCTTGACCAATTAAGTCCATGATTACAGGGTTAAATAAGTATTGCTAATTATACTTCAACATATTTTACCATCAAGGTCTCATAAACTGTCCTCATAATAAGCACTTTTAAACTACCGTAACAATGTCACTAGAATATCGGTAGCTACAGGTTCTGATTTTTTCTGACTAGTAGATTTCGAAGATATCCACAGATCCAGAATTTGATCAGATATGAATTCTCTTGTCCAGAATATGGCCATCATTTGGAAATCTCTTGCACTGCACATGCTTTCGTTGTGTTAAAATTTGAGTCAAATCGGATCAGTAGTTTTTTAGATACAGTTTGGAATAAGCATTTGTGACTGACTAACAGACTAACTAAGAGACATTACAGTTTATAGAGCTGCTACCCACAGCTGAAAACCATATAACTATATCTTTCGTCTAAACTGAGCGTGCCAATTGATTATATACAATGCGGTAACTTAGCGTATCAATCTATCATGCCCTCGTGCAAACATGGAAAATGCATGTGACAACGGGCCTTTCCAGTTTATCCATCCATCATATGATGTCATAATCAACTATGACACGTGTCGGGTGATTTCCTAATGAATGACGCAGATAAGTAAGTCACAAACGCATAATTGAAGACGGACTAAGCATTATTGTTGGAATTGTATGTCTTTACTATTTAATCAACATTCTGTTGAATATTTTGAAAACACCACCCAGTCAAATTTGTTTCAAAATATTCAACAGCTTATCTGTATAGTTTTCTGGAAACTGATACATGTAGTCAGGGCGTTTGGGGATCAATCAATACCAACACGAGCAAAGCGTGGGTGGAGCTTAACTATGGATGGGCGGGGCATAGCTAAAGCTAGGACAGCCCATTCCGTTTTCCTAATCACGGTCAAACCATGGTTTGACCATGGTCAATGACCATGAAAGAACATGCAGGTTAAATGGCATCACAGTCAGACCATGATCAACAAATTCCTCATGACCTTGATAAAAGCATGTTTGATGGTCGGTGACAGACCATGGTTTGACCATAGTCAAACAGAACATGGTCTGACCGGTGCCATTTAACCTGCATGGTCTGAAGGTTGGTGCCTTTTATCATACATATTTTACTTGGTCAGCAATCCACCTCCACTTCTCTAAAAACAAAATGGGTACTATGCTAGACTGTACAGCCTAGAAAATTGTACTACTTTGGTTTTAGCCAAAAGGCTGAGAAGCAATTACAACATTGTAAGCATTGTCATGAGCTATGGTAATAGTCATGAAGATATAAAATAATGATCAAACTTTCTAGATACATAAGCCTATGACAATTTTGGAATGGTTAACTACATTGGCATTGTTTGAAATAAAGTGTATACAAGAATTCAGTGTGTAATGTTACTGGTATATTTCTATGTACGTGTATATGGCATTTACTATTCAAATGTCATAATTAATGATGATTAATAAATAATTTATGTGCAATAGGCTAATTAAGACTTCAAATGCAAAAAGACACTTATTTTCAGCGAAAGAGTTGCCTCTCTTATTAAATTACACCGACCATGGTCAAATAATTGTTCCTGAAAATGTTCAAAAACAGTTCTAAAAAGGGCATTTTAAGAATTTTAAAGTTTAGGAACTGTTCTTCAGTTGCGGCAAAAAATATTCAAGAGCAGCTTAGGGATATTTTAAGACCTTAAGTTTCAAGAATTGTTCTTCAGTACTGTTTTTTGGATATTGACTAACATAGCTGACCACGATATCACTGTCAATAGGAATACCATTGAAATTCTCCAGTATCCATGGTCGCCCATGATATATCACGGTCAATGAGGGACATTGATAATTCTTAAAAATATTGGTGACATATCTGACCATGATATCACTGTGAATAGGAATAACATTGAAATTCCCCAGTGACCATGGTCAACCATGATATATCACGGTCAATAAAGGACTTTGATAATTGTTAAACATACTGCTGACATAGCTGACCATGATATCACTGTCAATAGGAGCAACATTGAAAATCTCCAGTAACCACGGTCAACATGATATATTGTGGTCAAGGAGGGACTTAGCAAATTTTAAAACTAATATCACATATCTGACAATCACTCGACCAAAATTTCATTGTCAATAGAGATAACATTCAAATTTTGCAGTGACCATGAGGGACTTTGAAAATTGTTAACACATTGTGTCTGATCTGACCATGATTCGAATGTCAATCATGTGAATAGGGACAACACTGAAATTTTTTAATGACCATGGTCGGCCATGATATATCATGGTCAAGGATGGGACTGAAAATTTCTAAAGTGTTGTAAGATTCAACCAGGGATTGACCATGATTTCATTATCAATAAGGATAACACTGCAATGACCACGATAACATTGTCACCTGACCATGTTCATGTGGTCACTGGCAACACGGTCAGTTGAGTAAAAAAATCAGGGTCAACCATGGTCAACCCATGAACTGCCATGGTCGACGGTGATATCGTGGTTGGCAGGAAATCAGGGTTTCCACAGCATGTAGCTCTCGTCAGCCACCTTCCCTTATACACATGCTACTTCCTCTGTGTTGCAGAATAGCAGAATAATGCGGGGATTCTAGATACTTCCACTGAAGGGACTCAGTTTTAATGATTAGCCTGCGCTGATGACATTCACCTCAATATGATCTAACTGATAGCACTGTTAAGCTGCATTATTCAGGTGGTTCAAATAAAAAAAGTTCTCACCAGCTAAAAGTTATCGTACTGAGCTCATTCTCATCTCTTGCAAGTGCAAATGGCTTGCTGAATATTATTTATAGTCATTGAATAATGGTCTACGATGTTATGCATACATTTTGTAGTCATTGGAAGCATTTGTCTGATACGTCTCTACCTTCTCTTTCTTGCTTCATTAATTAACCCCTTAACACTCATCAGCCACAAACAGCTTCTGCAGTGGTCTTGAGAAATATCCATTTGCAGACCAGTAGACGACTACTTTTGAAAATTTACCACTGAATGACTGGTTAGATAACCAAGCCAGTCACGCAATTGGTAAATTTTCAAAAGCAGTCTTCTCTTGGTGTGCAAATGCATGTTTTCTATGAGAAAATCGAATTTTTTAAAAACAAATTTGAGGTTTAAAGGGAAATTCCAGTGAAAATCGGGAATAAGTCAACTAAAAATATACTATAATCCGAAATAGTTGCCGCAAAAAAATATAAAATACACTGTTCCATTGCCGAGAAATAATAAAATGAATATGCCCAAAACGCTCGAAAACGTGACTCCTGGGCGCATCCATTTTCTCGCAACGAGAGCGAGAAACTGCAAGATTATGACGTCAACGACACACCAGCAAAATATCGCCAGCGCTTTTAGATTTACCTGCTTACTTCGCGTTATGACGGCCGAATATTAATTAACCCTTTAATGACCAAATTCTGTCAGGAAAATCAGAATATTTCCTTATTGAATGGCCATTTGCAGGCCAAGCGAAGACTATTTTTGAAAATTGACCACTGGAATGGCTGGGTCGGTTACTGAGACAGTCGTTTTAGTTGTAAATTCTCAAAATAGCCTTCTTTTGACCTGCGTCCTCAACTTGACGATTGCAGAGGCCAATGCTGTCATGAAATGGTTAAATCGCATCATGTCCGCATGTCAAGCATGGGCTTGCAGTAATAGAAACGATCATGGAAAGGGTACGGAAATTCACATTTTCAGATACCGATCCACAGAAGCATCCGCATGAAAAGGGGCTAACTGGGCAGCCAGATCTCATAACATCGGCACTGGACGGATATCTCCCACATTTAAACTTGGAAAACACAAGTTTAGAACATATAGTCTGTATAATTTTAAAATAATGTGTCATGCATTTCAAAACAAAATGCGCGGTACTTAATTTTAATATAACAGAATCAAACTCGACAATTAACGTCGTGTTTGCTTGCATCAATTGTAAAACGGGATTTGCAAACCAAAATGAAACGATGTCGCTGATTGCCTGGTCGGTCAATTATAGGCAACCGCTTAGCGGCTTATTTCATAGACGATAGTAGGTGACAGCTAGTAAATAATGACAAGTGTACGCTAGACATAATTAGTAGTTTAGTGCTTTCACACTATTGAAATCCAGCGTTATTAATCATTTACAACGTTTACTCCCAATTTTAAAATAACTATGCAGTGTTGAATATTCTGAATTAAATTTTCCTGGAATTATGTTACAGTAGCTTCCAAACTAATTAGTTTCACACAATAGGCCTATGCAGGGTAAATTTTAAGCTTTCTGCTTTTCTGTTCTTGAAAGAGTTGACTAACTGATCCCAAATTTTTAAATGTTGACCCATATTTACTGCCTGTTGAATATTTTGAAACTGGAATTTGACTGGAAGCAGAAGTTGCAATAGCAACAGCTTTCAGAGAAATTACATTCAACATTTATTCAACTAACATATTTTTCAAGAATTTGTTGTAGCTGGTTGATCGCAAACACGCTCCTGGCATAACCCTTCAATGTTTTTTAAAAATAGAAATTGCCCATAGGAAAACAATTTTGGACAATTTAGCACTACAATGCCTGGCGCGATCATCGGGACACTAATTGCACTTTAATTTCCTCCAAACGCTGTAGCAAAGTGTCAGTTGTTTAGCCAGTACGCTAATTATCCACGAGATGCAATATTTACCTCCCCTGGTTACGGCTATCCTCGATCGGGCAAACAGAGTAGGTGTGTCGGTGATGTCAGCTGCTTGTCCAAAATGGCGCCTCTATTTACTGGTTACTTTAGCAATTTAAATTGAGGATATCTTTTTTATTTGTTGGCATAAAATTGTGCTCTTGGTCTCAAATTAATGCGGAAAATTAGTACTTTACGTCAGATGCATAAAATCCCCCAGTGGAATATCCCTTTAAAGTGTTAAAAGCAACCACTTAATCACACGGACATAAATGTGAGCTATGGGTACATGTAGTTGTCAGTGTGTCTGCAGACTTCCTTGTTTCAGATCCTGTAGCAATTGGATTACACATCCTGCTGACTTTGCACATGTTTGAAAAAATTAAATTCAATCACTTATTAACCCCTCTTGTGTCAACAGCACAGCAAAGCGTGCAAGATCCTAGTAATATTAATTAACCCTTTTACAGTTCAGATTTGTCAAGAAAATTATAACTTTTGCAAGCCAAGAAGTCTTTTTTTTTTAATTTACGAGTGAAGTGTATAGAAAAAGCTTTGTTATCCCACAAATATACATTCACTTTGGCCGGCTTGAGCAGCAAAGGGTTAAGTTGACACAAGAGGGGATTACACACTTTTCTAGGGCAATGTCTCTCATTTGTGCTGAGATATATGTAACTAGTCCAATGCATTTCATTACACTCTACATATACAGTATCATTCATGATGATAAGCCAATGTCCCTACACATGCCAGATTGAAAATGACCAAGATACCCGTTTAGGGGTATGCTCATCATCATCATCATCTGTTGCGATGTTGGATGCCCATTCAGGGCCTAGTGTTATCTGCAGTTTCTCACACTACATCGTTGGTTGTGCAGTGTACGAATAATGCTTGTAGGTGCTTCTTTGCGTTTTCTTTTTATCCTCTTTTATCACTTTTTTGCCATAGGACGTATAATTTAGTGATACTGATATTGTCAATTTACAAATGTACATATTTACGACGCCACAAAAATTACACGTTCCTGCGGTGCGGGGCAACCACTTTTTATGGCAGGCCAATCAAATTTTAACACACTGGTTGCCCATGGGGGGACAACGTAGATAATTTGTTATTTTCTGGGCCTGTATATGTACTCATTGTGACTAATTATTTTACCGTTAAATCTTGACTAAAGGATGTAACTTTTTTGTCAAATTACATGTTCTAGGAAGGGGCACACTATCCTATGATCGAGTACATTCTTTTACAAATCTTAAAATTATATCACCAAAATTGAACTCGATTTCGCGGTACACATTCTCACCGCCTTATGACAATGTTTTATGTATACCTCAAAAAACAACACCACAGAAGTGAAATTATTAAGTGCCTAAATAAATCTGTATCCATTAATAAAGATATTTATTACATCAAAATTAATCCTGAATTTGACATAAAATGGCGCCGAGAAAAGATATAAATCATGGGATGATTGCCTCCAATCACAAAAGAACTTTATTTAGAGCGAGTACTCAGATATAAATATTCTGGACTCTAAAACTCAAAAATTGCTATATATTATCATTGCGCGATAGGCACTATGTATTGTACTTTAGGTCTGATCCATACCCATTTGATAACAAACTCGCTTTAGCGTATAAGATCTCGCGAGAACACAGCGCCTCCAATCGCAACAGAGACAATAACTCGCCAACATTAAGAAGCGCTTTATCTCATTTTAATTCTCGGACTTTCAAGCAATTTTTGTCATACATCTTGATTCCGTATTGGATCAATTAATGTTGGTCTGCATTACAAAATTAATGCGCAATACGAGAGAAAACACTGTTCCATTATTAATTTTTTTAAGAGAAATATTATTTCTCTGTTCTGATTGGATAAATTCTCCCATACAAGCCAATGAAAATAGAGAATGGTAGATATTCGAAGAGATTTAGTAAACACAACTTGTGATCTTATCACATTCCTGTCAAATGATTTCTATTTTTTCTAGGCGAGATTTTATAGATCTTTATTGAAGATAAGCGATATTTAGGCTGACCCATTAATAATTTCAGTTCCACAATGATATTTTCAGGTATACATTAAACATAGTGGTACGGCGGTAAGCATGTGTACAGAAATTGCGTTGAACTTTCATGGTAGTGTCTATATGAGTTTTAACCATTTTAGAGAATTGATTTCAATTTCTCTATGCATCCTTTCTTTGAGTATATACAGATCTTTGGGACGGGTTTGGGCCAAAATTTAGCCTACAAGCTAGCACCCATTCATCAAATAAAAAAAGTATTTAGTCTTAATCCTTTAACATTTAAAATATCCATATGAAGACCAAGACTATTTTGAAAAAATACTACTTGACACAGTCAGTTCACATCTTGGAAATAATGCTTCGGTGATATATTCTGAATAATGGCAGGCTGATTAGAATGGTAACACAGAATCTGCTTCACGGCCAGTCCGATGGGGAGCTATATTCGAAACAAGTTCCTTAATTCCATACGTTATACACAATGAGGTCAAATTCTGTTATTAGTTGGAGTAATCATGTAGAACAATCTGCCTATTACGCTGAACGTGTGCAGATGCACAGTAAATCAAACTTCTGGATCTAATTAATCGAATATCTGTCATTAATCGCGGTTCTATTGGATTCTTTACTTGCGTACATTTTGCGCAACATGACAGTCACTTATTTTAATAAACATTATAAGCATGATTTGGGAAGGATTTGTGCAAAACTGTTCTTTTCTAGCATTAATATTGTCTAATCTCAGCACGTTGAGTGTTACATTACAACAAGTTCTCTAGTTATATTGTCCAACATTAGATGTGCCAGCTGCAGAAAATTCACACAAAATTATGCTTAAAATTGATTGAGTTTCAGAAAATTAGATCGCATCTTATGTTGGCTTCTGAGCACTTTGGGAAGATTGTATATAAATAGACAGACCAGTGACTGTTTAGTGGGTTTTAAAAAGAATCTTATTGTGGACGCTGACGAAACTTCCTCGACAAGAGTTCTAGTTGTTCATGACTCTATTACCAAAGGTATGTGAAACGCAGTAACATGTTTGAATGGTGCTTTTTAAGCTAGTAGCCATGACTGTGTGTTTTGGTTGATGCTTCTAGAACAAGTCCTTCAAGCGCTGTACATTGTACTTGCTGTGTAAGAACTTATAGGGCTCAATCATGTCACCTGTAAGTATGATACGCAAGGCTATGAAGTTTTAGATGACAGAGTCTACCTTGATATGTTATGTCATGCAGTCCTGGTAACAGTTTGGTGACTCACCTCTCGAAATTTTTCAGTCTTGAATTGTGGGTTCCATATGTGTTGGCGTACTCAAGTAGTGGCCTCACCCGGGCTTTGAATAGTAGCCTAACCATTTCTCCGTCAAGATAGCAGAAGGATCATCTGATCAGGCCTACTACTTGATTAGATTGGCTTTAATGACGGTCATCTCGACTTTAACAACAATTTGTTGTTTTTTTATCATTATGTGTGTCTACAGGTGCGTGTGTTCGCACTGAGAGGATTCCAGTTTATCCATCAATCACATGACATCATAATCAACTACGTGATGTGTAGGATGACATCATAATCATTTATTTCTTGAAATTAAGGCTGCACCACCCTCCACCCCACTGCTGGCCTAAGAAACAAACCATATTGGCTTGTTATTGCTTCTGTTTTTTGTTATATACATATATACATATATATAATATATATATATATATATATATATATATATATATATATATATATATAATATATATATATATATATATATATATATATATATATATATATATATATATATATATATATATATATATATATATATATATATATATATATATATATATATATATATATATATATATATATATATATATATATATATATATATAGTATGGCTTGCTCAGTCCAATTCAAAAGTTCTTTCTTTGAAGTAGATATCTAGTTTGTTCTTGAATGACTTGTTAATTAAGTGTCTTTGAAACCGTCAGTATATCAGTGACATTAGATTTAAGACTTTATCCAGCTTTGTGGAAATGCTGTGGTGCAGATGGGTGTTTCCTGTGTTAGCTGCGGCATCCCATCTACACTCGTGGTTACACCCTGCTGCGCCAAGCATTTTGTTGCATGTTGCACCACGGTGCCTGTAGTTGGTCTTATTGCTGTTGTTTTCATTTTCTGTATTTGTCGCTATACGAGTCTCTTTATGCAACCACAAAATGTGGACGTGGAAACAGAAAAATATCTACCGGTAATTGAAATCACTACTGAGCATGTTCTTGCCTATATACACATGTCACACCAAAATCAGTCCACTGTATTGGCAGAATGGACCTTTCCAAGTTTATCCATCTATCATATGACCTCAAAATCAACTATGTGACGTGTAGAATAACATTATAATGTCATACGTCATCATACATCACGAACACATATTTGAAGACGGACTATGCGTTGTTGTACAAATTGTTTGTCTTTACTATTTAATAAAAATTTTGTTGAATATTCTGAAACTAATTTGACTGGGCGCTGTTCCTGCCAAAATATTTAACATCTTACCCGCAGTTTTCAGAAAATTTATAGAGCATTCAGGGATCGATCAATCCCATTCCTAGCACAGCGAAGTACATATACCGCGCATACCAAATACAAATAATACCCAGGCATACCAAATTCCTATGTCATCATGTGACTATCATCATCTTTCATTCTTCTCACATACAACTAGACCGGAACATCTTGCCAGAAAGCACTGTCTCAACAAAAACTATTGAGGCATTCAGAAGTGCGATTCAACTGCCTTGAGGAGCCGGTAGCAATGTGCTTCTTTCGTTTTAACTTCTTCCTACTATATTTTAAACTCATGTGTCCTGAAGTGCATGCACACCACAATTCAGAGCCAGTCTTCAATTTAATGAACTTGGCGCTTTGCTGGAAGAAGAATAAGAGTTTAGCTAGAGGTGGACGGGGCATGGCTAAAATGGAAAGGTCCATTGCAGTATGACTTTGTGATGGGCTGGTATACAAATTCAAATGTTCTTTCTTTGAAGTAGATATATCTAGTTTGTTCTTGAATGATTCGATTGTTATTGCTTCGGCTGTTGTAGCTGGCAGTAACTTATACTGTGCTACCACTCTATTGATGAAAAAGTACTTGCGACTATGTTACTGTTACTATGTTGTGATCCCCTCTCTATCAGTGTAATGCTAAACTGGTTAGCCACACCGTCATCGATTAGTATTTTTCAGTTTATGCACAGTTCATCGCAGCGTTAGTAAGGAGAATAGAAGATTGATATCAAATAAAATAATAATAAGAGTTTATGTACATTTACTAAGAAGGTTGTATGTACAGTGTTTCGGTGTTCATGTAACACAACTTTGTGGACAGGTTCAGACTGGTCCACCTTTTCCTTTCTGCCAGCTTGCTTTGAAGAGATAGTACAGGTCTCTAGCTCTAAAGTGGTGTACCCTATAGCACAGCCATCATGATGCAGATTCGATGGCTTCAAGTAGAGAAGGATCGGACAGATTTCTGAACTCTAGATGTAGCTCTTCTTTGCTAGGATCGAGAATCAGGCTGAGGAGCAAGTCATCATTGATTTTGCTTTCGAGAAGGCTTTCTATATGTTTTCTGCATCATGTTTCACTAGGATGGGCATTTATGCAGCGAAACAGGAAGTGCTCTATATTTTCTCGCTCTGAGTGGCATTGTGGGCATATATCGGATTCGCGACCATTGGTGAATCTCTTTCTTGAACTCTGGAGGGTGTAAGTTCCAGTGAGGAGTTTCGCTTGGATGGTAGCTCGTTGGACATCTCATACATTGGCTGTTATGGTCCATATGTTGTGGGTTACTCCAATCTTACAGTTGTCCACATTCAGATGTTTCAGAGAGGATTTAGTGTGTGCCTCTTCCTGTAAGGCCTTGGTCCAAAAGGAGTTGATACTTGAGCGTACTCTTGTAGTCCAAGCTGCCTTGTCTATAGGACTCTCCAGGAACTGTAATGGACTAGCAAGGTCATACTTTTCGAACAACATTGCAACCATGCAGAACCAACTCTTCTCTGATTGACGATTGACTATCAGCTCTCTATGTGCTAGGTTTGCGATGGTAGAACCTTTGGTATAGGCAAATAGCAGCAAACAGTGTGAGGCGCCATGCGTCGATCTCAGCCTCAAAGGGTCTGGCACCGAGAAGGTATATGGTCGAACTTGCACATGATTTTGGGAGATGCTGGATATATCACAACGTCGTTCAGTGGAATAGCTCAAGGGCTTTTAGTTCATTCTGAATTGTCCATACTGACTCTAAGCTGTGTACATAACATGGTAAGGCATACGTTGTGCATAACTTATATGCCAGTGGAGGAGGAAGGCCGTTTAGTCCATGGAGTCCTGCTCCCAACATCATGTATAGGGTACGACGTCCTTTGCCGATTCTATCTTGGACAAGAGATGAAATTTGTGCTGTGATTAACTCACACCTAGGTGTGTAAACTCATCAGATACTGGAACTCATACGTTATCAATCTTCCAGCACTGCATGTCATTCCAGATTGCAGTTGGTATGCTTGAGTTAAAAATTGGTATAGTTGTCTTCTTAGGATATAGTTTGTACCTTTCATAGTTTGCATAGTTCTCGACTGTTGATAGATTGAGCTGCATATCACTAAGAGACCCTGTCAGAAGAACGATATCATCAGCACAAGAGACGCTGTCCAGATCTATTGTGCCTATTTTGAAGCCTGAGTTTAGGAGAACAAGTTTGATTAGCAGATCATTTATGTACACCTTATTGTCATAGGCACTGGTAACACCACCTTGCCTGACACCTTGTTTCATTTCAAATCGAAGTAATTGCTGATTTGATTGGGGGATCTTACTCTGGTGGTTAAGTCTTGGTATGAGTGTCATCATATGGAGCCATGTTCCAGAGGCTGTAGTTGTGGTACTGTTTGTCGTTGACCTTGAACTTATGACCTATGATCTGTGTAAAACTGGATGGCTCGAAAAGTAGTCTTTATCAATATTATATAGATCCCCGATGCTGGCCTGATGAGTTTGAAATAACTTAACAAAATAATAAAATAACGTTATGTTACACTTGGTGTTTACATAATAATTTATATTAATTGGTTTTTTATGCAGCGATTACATTCATTACCAATTGAATTGCTCTGTAAGATAATCAAAACTATGACTTAGACCGTCTTACACTAAAGCCTGTCAGATTAGATCCCTTTAAACGAAAAACCCCTAGCCAAGTCGGCACAATGAAAAGAACACCATTTGCGTCCATAGTAAATACACTGCGGTACACGTAGTGAAATTCACATCAAAACGAAACCTATTCCCGCTTTTAAACAATATAATAGTGTTCATTAAAGGCGGCGAAAACTGGTTCTTCAATAAACAAATATAAATATAGGCAGATACATATATTAATACCTCAAAACCTTCGCATATTTCGTGGTAATCGGGAAACTCTCCCAGCCTGCTGCTATGCAAATGTACTGGCTGTGACCTAGGTTGATCACGTGACCGAGGGAATTCCTTCAGCCGTCGCCTACAGTATGCGCGAAATAATATGTGATTTGCCTGCTGTTTATTTTATGAACGTGCAGTCCACACCGTCGCATATATGCAACGTACCTAAGAAATTACTCTGCGCCGCTAAATCTAATGTTATTGGTAATTACAATTTGTCTATTTTTTTTTATCATTCTATGTGTGTGTGTGCGTGCGTGCGTCACAATGGAGGATTCTGCAGTTTATCCATCAACTATATGACGGCATAATCAAATATACGTGACGTGTGCGTTATCAATTACGTCATGAATAACGTAGATAACGTACACGCTTAATTGATTACGGATTAAAAAGTACGAATTGTATGTCAACATGCTGCTGCTGCGAAGTGTGGGTGGAGCTTATAGCTAGAGATGGGCGGGACATTGCTAACGCTGGAGTATGCGACCTGTCACTCAAGTATATGCATAATATCATGATCATTAATGGACCTTTCTAGAGTAATGACGTCATATGACATCATAATCAGCTATGCGGCGTGTAGGATGACGTCGTAATCATTACGTCATAAATGATTCCAAAACTTTAACTCTTAATAGTCCGCAGAGCCGGATTAAGCCTAGTTGGGGCCCAGGGCTAAATAGTTGTAGGGGCCCCTTATAATGCTACTCACAGGAAGTGTGATTCCAATGGGTCTTTCCAGCTTTAGCCATGCAGTCCCTCTCTATCTAAGCTCCACCCACACCACGCTCGTTTTGGGATCGATCGATCTCTGAACTCCCTGACTATCAATTTTCATACAACTATGCAGGTGAGCTGTTGAATATTTTGAAACTAATTAGACTGGGTGCTGGTGCTGCCTATGGCGTATCGTGGTTGCAAAAGTGAGATACTGGGATTAAAACGTTCAAATTGGTTAAATGCGATAATGGTTTTTGATTTGGGGGCCCCAAAATATTGGGGGCCCCGGGCTGCAGCCCAGCCAGCCCCCCCCCCCCTTAATCCGCCACTGATAGTCCGACACGTTGTACGAATTGTATATGTCTCTACTATTTAATACACATACTGTTGAATATTTTGAAACTAATTTGATTGGACGCTGTTGGTAGCAACAGCGCCCAGTCAATTAGTTTCAAAATATTCAATACCTTACTTGTATAGTTTTCTGGAAATTGATTGCCAGGGAGTTCAGAGATAGATCGATCCCAACACGAGCGAGGTGTGGGCGGAGATTAGCTAGCGATGGGCGGGGTATCTGTATCTGTAAGAACACTAGGCAAAATCCTATTGGACATCACGCCTAGGTGCGGGCCTCATGAACATGGCTGGGTTGATAAAATGCTGTTTCTTTACAATATGAAGTGATGGTTGATCCACAGGCGTTTGAATTTTCGTCCATCCATCCCTCTACCATATCCCCCCCCCCCCCCCCCCTACTGTATATAATATAGACAAGGCGTGAAACCTTCGTCTGTGGGCACCATTGTCAGAAAGCTGATTGGTTGGTTTGTAGTCAGAACCGTGATGACAGCGGATTTTGACAACAAACCAACCAATCAGCTTTCTGACAATTGTGCCCACAGATGAAGGTTTCACACCGTTTATATATTATATATAGTAGGGGGAATATGTGGTAAAGGGATGGATGGACACAAATTCAAAGGCCTGTGGTTGATCTGTACACTATTTACACATGTCTGATCAAGTATGTTAGATCGTCGTCTGTCGGATGTCGGTTTTGAACTTCTCTACATCCGGAGCAGTGATTATGGTTTTGTAGTCAGTCTCACTGTGTAATTTCTCTGGAACTTTTTGTTAATTTCTGGAAACATGCATGTTTGCAAAGTATTTATCATGACAATTCTAAAAAACAATGTTTCTATTTTTTCTGACAAGGTTCAAGGTCATTTAGAGGTCAGTAAAGGTCAGTTATGACGTCATATACAGTTTCTTGCTACGTGAGCTTTAAATACGGATTAAATCATGGCATGCTGCATATCAAATTAAAGCTTATTAAAATGCATTGTCAAAAAATCTATTGATTTCTTATTTACTCTTTAACGGAAAAGGTTATGCATCTCGGAAGTACGCCATAACGTAAAAGTGTGACCGTGTGGCCACGTTTAGCGTTTAGTCAGTTTCAGTATCGAATTTCAGGGAAACTTTCTATTAATTTTTGGGAACATATTTTTGCCAAGTATTTATCATGAAAGTTCTGAAAAAAGGTCTTAATTTTTCTGAGTAGGCTCAAGGCCATTTAGAGGTGAATAAAGGTCAGCTATAATGGCATATACATTCCTTTCCCTCGTTTTTTGCGTGTAGTGGCCTTTAGGGAATCAGGCTTGTAGCAGTCAAAGACCAGGGGTAATTCGGGATAAATTTGTGTTAACCGACTTAAATCATGAATGTACTGATTAGCATTGTTTTAGCATGTGGTGGTTTCTTCATTTTTTACAGAACCACCATTCCGTCTACAATTGCTATTTTCAGACCAGATAGAGACATTTCTTTTGATTGTTCTGTTCCAGATATAGAGAACTCTGGATGTACTAGTGGTTCCTCTTCACAAATTCCTACTTCCTTTGTCGAGTCTTGAGTGTTGTCAGCCTTTTGCTGAAGCACGTGAATGAGTTTTGCCTTGTCATTGCATGGCAAAATCGTGCCATCTGAAGTAAATAAAGCCCGTGGATTAACAGTAAATTCATACTGACCAATGGCCGAAGGCAAATCAATTTCTCTGCTTGTCCTCACAATAACCATTAGCCTACCTTTTAGTTCCATGGTGTGGGCCTTGGATGTTACTAGCTTCTTACTATTCTGATAAGTGTAGCACTTGAGCTTTTGTCGTTTTATTGGTGCCCACAAACTAACATCGCCATGAAAACGAGCTGATACTTAGTCTTCAACCATTTTATGTCCAAGTTCGTCAAACTGCACTATGTCGTGTATGGCTTCTTGTGGTATTACAGCATGTGTAACCATATTAAATAGTATGTCATTTTCCTGTACTCTGAATGGATTGCAGTAAGACAATATTGTATTCTTTAACTTGTCTACCATAAGATGGTCACATGTGCTGGTTGACTTTAGTAGGCCATGATGCTTACGGGTTGCATCAGTACTAAGAAACTGTGACTTATACTGTTGACTGATTCTGGCTAATTCTGGGCCAGCTAGAAAAATCTTTATCTTGCGTTTTGATTTGTCGATATTCCAATCAGTCCCCTGCTTTCTTTCATTACTTTGGTTTGCATTTCGCAGGCATGATCTGGACCAATTGACACAAATGATATTTCACTCATTGTGACAGAGAAATCACCCAAGACAAAGGCAGTCCAAATTTCATGATCCGTCTTTCCAAGTGCTTTCATATCAGCGAGATACCGGGGCCAAAGCCTTTTGTATTTGCTCCTATCCATTGCAAAGAATATCTTAGTCATTTCTGCTCCTGCTTCTAAATGTAGATACCAATCTTTCATTCTCGTTGCTTTAATGAATTTCAATAGAGTGTCAATGTGTCCCGTGTAACTGAACATAGCCTTAAACATCATATTGTTTGCTGATCTAACTGCAGTAAACTCTTGAAGTCTTTCTTCAATTCCATTTCCTGCAATGATATTTTGGATTTCTTCGTGTACCTCTCTTACTTTCATACAATGCATTTCAGTATTTTCAACTGCGTCTTCACATGTCAATATTACAGAAGTAAATTTGTTCTTAAGGCCTGGATTCTCATTCAAGAATTCATCAAACATAATTTCAAATAGTGTCAAATATGTGGTGATGTGTGCATTGACAGCTCGTTTGTAGTGAGTGCAGGTCAAAATTTGTTTTGTGGTAGCAGGTCCATAAATGCCAGATTCATTCCAAGCATCATCAAGTCCAGAGTTTTCTATTGAATCACCAATAGCTCATGTTGCAGCCATGGAGTCATGAAGTTCGCCTAGCCTGAGAACATACGGGTCAGACAAATGCGGGTGAGAGTCTACCAACTGCAATGCCTTTTCATACAACACCATGTCTAATGAAATTACAGTTTTGGGATTCTTATCGCCAAATACCATGACATTTATATGCTGTGCTTGCTTCAATACTGTCAGCAACGTAGACCATTCATGTGCTGGTACGGTTATAAGAGGTCGTGGGCCCACAGCTGTCACCTCATGAGCAGGAGAAATGATAGAGTTATATCCAGCCCAACCAGGAAGTTGATTGACAGTAGCAGATTTGTCTGATGCCGCTCTTGCAATGGGCCATTCTAAATCACCAGTCTTCTTCTGTACATTGGTAACATTGAAGTCATTCATACTACCGTTTATACGGCAGCTTTGAATTTGAGGTTTTGAGCACTTTAACATGGTTGTATATTGTAGCTTACGGGTGAAACTTTGTGAGTTTTCAATCTGCAGTGGTTCAGAAATATGATCACCATCTTTCTTAACCGTTTGATAAACTACAGTTATCGTTCCATGCAACGTATCTTTGCCATCGGGAGTGTCTTCACTGAAATCGGTATTGTCCGCAGCAAAGAAGACAAACTTATTTTTCATGAGAAAGGGTGGTATGTATATACCATTAAACTGTTGCACGTTAGTGATGACTGCATTGGCTATAGATGTTTCTAAGAGCAATGTGCGATTATAAGATACACAATAGCCATGAGCTGACAGAAGATCAACCAATGCCATGTTTCTAGTATTATGGTGAACAGTCAATGCCAGACCTAATGCATTTGGATTTTCCCTTCCTTTGGGGGTTCTGGAGGCAGCTCCATCAGTCTTCTTATTGTAATTAATTTGTCTGTCAGATTTCTGGTTGTACATGATAACTTGACATATTGTTATGACATTGCGTTCTAAATTCCACTTCTGAACTTGGCTGTCTACCTCCATTATAGGCCCATTGATTATCCACCTTATAAGTGTATAAAGCGATGGAGGCACATCATTTTCATCACTAGTAACCCGGACGTCTTTCATATTGCCGTTCTCAGAGACAAGGGTTTTCATATGCTTCCTTATTGTATTGGCACATGTATATATGTGTTCTATGTCATTTGATTGGTCAGTGCAGGAGATAATTAACCGATTTACCATTTCTTGCTGAGAAGCTCTGGGTGAGTAGATAAGTGCAGGCTTTGTTAGTGGAGTTTGTCGCACAGTCTCCAAATGTGGTAATTCCTGTAGGATACGCATCTTTAGCCATTTACGGGAGTATGTTGGAACATGAGACTTGACAGTATCACCTAAAAGATTTATATACGTGTTCTCAATATCTTCAATTGACAGATAAGCTTTTTTTATGTTTGAAAGTCGATCATATGGATAAGTTCAATAAATGCTGTTATTTGCTTCTGGTTTTGTTGCAAGACCTCTGTTTTTGTAGGTGATGCAGATCTCTGGACATACTTAACCCAACATATTCTGTGGTATTTCGCATCAATAGCATGTGCATCCGTTGGTGAAATTGCAGTATTAAGTCTAACTTTAAAGTCATCTCTGTCACTATTGTCAACAGCATTTCTTAGTTCCTTACCCGCATCAGCAGACCTCAAATTGAAACAGTTCTTGTCCACTGTCTACTTGATAAAAGAAACACTTATATGTGTTAAACGTTTCTGTATTAGAACGACTAAACCTAGTAGGTGTGCTTTGGACGATATCAGTCGATGTTGATGGCCTGGCCAATGAATATGGTCTGCCTTTTGTCTTAGGCATAAAGCTGCCAGTGTCTACTGATTTTGCATAGCGTTCTTTACGCTTTATTTTTTCCTTGTTAGTAGAATCGCTATAGCACTGACGATACTAAAACAACGTTCATTGATTTCATAGAAGCTATCGTTTCTCCCTTCAGTCTCTGAGAAATAGCTACATATTTCCCATCGTGTAGTGCTCCTAGCTCTTGGAGAGAACTAATCAATTTATCATATGATTCATCCTTTGGTTGCAAAACCTTAACATCGCACGAATCTTCTTGGCATATAACACACCGTTTAGGGTCTGTTTGAGTTTTTACCCTTTTAGTACCAATTGCTTTTAGTTCTGGAATATTATCCATTGTATTATTGGGCTTGGGAAAGTACAATTACGCTATAATTATTTTGTAGTTTACTATAAAAACTACAGGGTATGTAAATATATTGCATACATGTCATAAAATCTGTGAGATTTCGGTTAGACAATTTAATAGCATGCAGGAATTACTTTGTGTGCCTAACAGATGACATAAAACAACCAAAATTTAAGAAAAATACATAAATTTGTTTCGCATTTACATCTGTAATCATTTTCTAAATTTATCCCGGGCTATTTATTTCTGAAAATGTATGGTCTTATAACCAGAAGACTGCATAGCATTGCGAAATTATAGTATAAAATAAATCGCAAACCAAATGAATAGTTACATTTTACTATATTCTTCAATAGAGTTGTTCTTAATATGCAAAACCGTATATGGGACTTTGAAGTTCAATGTTAATGATACCGCAATGTTTATCATTTGACGATTTTTGCGCTATGACTTAACTTTAGCGCCGAATAACTTTGTCTGTTAAAGAGAAAATACAAAACAAACAAGTTTTCTGACAATGCATTTTAATACGCTTTAATTAGCTATACAGCATGCTATGGTTTAGTTCAGATTTATAAAGTGATCATACCAAGAAAACAAATATGACGTCATATCTTACCTTTCCTGACCTCTAAATGACCTTGAACCTTGTCAGAAAAAATGGAAACATTGTTTTTTAGAATTGTTATGACAAATACTTTGCAAACATGCATGTTTCCAAAAATTAACAAAAGGTTCCCACGAAAGTTTGTTTTTTGTCCCAGTGTGGTGAGCTATTGGCCAGGTTATTCCATGTTGGTACGGTTTGTGGGAAAAATTAACTTTGGAACTGGCTGATTGATGGTTGGTATGGTTGTAGCTTCCACGGGTGACTACGCCTGGTGGTGCGTACGTTCGCCCACCGAGGGTGATACTCTGCTGGTATGGCTACCTCACTATGTAGGATTTTATACATAAGGACAACATTGGTCTTTTTTCGGCGTTGTTCTAGGCTTTCCCATCCCAGTTGTTCTATCATAGCAGAAACATTCTCTCTCTCTTGGGTATCGGTATACTGGGCGGCCGGAGACGAACCTCGCAGCCTTTCGTTGTACTGCTTCTAGCTGAGTTTTGAGGTCATTTGTTGGTGGATCCCACACTGTAGATGTGTATTCCAGCTTGGATCTGACCAGTGATTGGTAGGCTCGCTCTTTGACGGGTGTAGCTAAAAATGGATCGGTATGTTAAGTCACATATGTAGGCTGACGTCACAATCATAATTGATATAGAGATGGGTTTACAATGTTGAATATTTAGAAACAATACACGTAATTTGAATGGGAATTATTATAGCTGTTGCTGCCAGTAGTAATGGGTGGGGCTGTACGTCATTGTTCTTTTCGTTGGAATGTGGTTTTAACCAATCAAAATGCTCCATTTATAGTCGTTATTGTTTGGAGAACAATGGCAACTATAACGACATGCATTCTAGAGAACAATGACGACTATAACACCACGTTTTCTAGATAACAATGACGTCCAGCCGCACACATTTTTTTGGATTTGCAACACTCTGGAATGTTCTATTATTTTGAATTAGTTAACCCTTAAAAGTTTAAAAGTTGTGTATTTTACGTTTAAATGTAGTGGCTGCGCTCCCCCCTCCGTGGTTATCTACCATTGTAAAAATAATAAGAGAGTAATGTAAAAAAATTGAGTTTAAGAGGTGGTCTGATAATGGAGGTCGTAGGAGGAGGAGGAGGAGGAGGGAGTATGAGGCTGAGGAGGGGTTAGGAATTACGGTATTGATGTTTGAAAATAATTTGACTGTTTCGTCGGTAACGTTATTAGTAAACTATTTTTGTTGTATATTTTGAAAACATTTTGACTTTTAACCATCATTACGTGCAAATTGTTTTAAAATACTTAATATTGCATTTGCAATAACGTCAGTCATTTTAGAATTTGGGAACAGTGACGAAGTGCCCGATATCGGTGTTATTTTGAAAATGTTAACCCTTAAAAGTTTAAAAGTTGTGTATTTTACGTTTTAACATAGTGGCGGTGCGCCCCCCCCCCCTCCGTGGTTATCTACCGTTGTAGACATAATAAGAGAGTAATGTAAAATAATAGAGTTTAAGAGGTGGTCTGATAATGGGGGTCGTATGAGGTTGAGGATGTATGAGGAATTACGGTATTGATGTTTGAAAATAATTTGACTGTTACGTCGCTAACGTTATTAGTAAACTGTAGAATATTTAGAGACTGCCTGTAAGCTGTTTCTGTCTTAGCATCAGCTACCAGACAGATTAGTAACAAAATTGAGTTTAAGAGGTGGTCTGATAATGGAGGTCGTAGGAGTATGAGGTTGAGGATGTATGAGGAATTACGATATTGCTGTATATTTTGAAAATAATTTGACTGTTACGTCGCTAATGTTATTAGTAAACTGTAAAATATTTAGAGACTGCCTGTAAGCTGTTACTGTCTTAGTAACAGCTACCAGTCAGATTAGCAACAAAATATTAAAAATAATCTTGTATTAATGGTATGTTTGGTTGGAAAGGTTACCATGACTTGGTGGTGATGGATTGGATTCTATCATGGGTTAAAAAGAAGTTAACCCTTTCACCGATGAATTCCCCATATCTCATTTTCATCGATACCATACAGGAAAACTGTTGAATATTTTGAAATTAATTTGACGTCGCTAACGTTATTAGAAAAACAATTCTTGTTGAATATATTGATTGACTTTTAACCGTCATTACGCACAAATTGTTTTTAAAATACTTTGCAATAACGTCAGTCATTTTAGATACGATGGTTAAAATGTGGTCATTATATCTCTGAGGGTTCCGTGCGTTTATAGAATTGTATGTCGAGCGTACTTATGCTAAAAAGATTATTTGTTGCGTATGATTTAACCATTACTGACACATTAGCCTTGAGATCGGTCCTTAATCGAGATACAAACATACCATGTGTTAATAACGAAAGAATGTTAAAGCACCATGATCACTCTTTAATCGAGATACAAACATGTCATGTGTTAAGGAATACTATAAGAATGTACCACCCGTCTAGTTCTAAGCACGGGATATTACAATGTCCTCGCCGTGAGTTTGTAAAAAATCGATAATAACGCCTGCGCACGCTCACCGGCTATTGCTGTTTACTGACGCTTAAAGATATGACAATTAAGAGCAACATTTTGAGCGTAGTAGCATAATCATAGATGACCGTTTACTACAAATATAAATATGTCCTTTTGGCTACAGAGCAGTGATACTTTATAACCATGTTTTTTACTATATAATTCAGTCCTGCCCTAAGCGACCACCTCATGTTACGTCATTACATGGACTCTATTAACCCTTTTAACCCTCGAATTTCTTCATATTCATATTTGTGGTACAAGAGAAGACTATTTTTGATCATCGGAATGACTGGCACTGCAGGCTATCCATTTGTCTAGTCATTGCGCCGGCAAACACCCCCCACCAACCACCATTATCATTGCCAACACCCACCATCACCACCACAACTACGACCTACACCCAATACCATGCATTAACCCCACCACCCACGCACCCGCCAACCCATAGCGAATTTCTTCATATTCATACTTGCATCTTTAGAGAAGGCTATTTTTGAAAATTTATCACCAGAATGACTGACTCTGACAGCTATCCATTTGTCTAGACATTGTGGTCGCAATGTGTGAGAGCTCTGTGTTTGAAAAAATGGCATATAGGTTGGAGAGGGTATGTCAATGAGGATTTAATAAAGGTCTCGCTCGTATGCACATGTGCTAATACGCGATACTGCTAGTTATACATTGTACCCTTGTGCGTGCATGCATGCCCCGGTGTGCGCATGCATGTGCATGCATGCGCCAGAAGACTATTTTTGAAAGTTATCATCGGAATGACTGGCTCTGCTGGCTATCCATTTGTCTAGACATTGCGACAGCAAACACCAACCACCACCCACCTATATCCTCCACCCCCATCATCATCACCAACACCCAACACCATCACGACGAGCATCAACACCACCACCTTCAGCACCACTGCCACTAGCACCACCAACACCAGTACCGACATCCACCACCAACCACTAGGCACCACCACCACCACCGCATGTTGTGGATTGCGACCTCTTGTTGTGGATTGCGGATTGCGGTTGCATGTTGAGGATTTGCGGGCATATGTTGTGGATTGCGGGCGCATGATGCGGATTTGCGGGCGTATGTTGCGGATTGCGGGCGCATGATGCGGATTTGCGGGCGTATGTTGCGGATTGCGGGCGCATGATGCAGATTTACGGGCGTATGTTGCGGATTTGCGGGCGAATCACCAACACCCACCACCACCACCACCCCCACCACCACTACGACCTACACCCAACACCATGCATTAACCCCACCACCACCACCCATGCACCCGCCAACCCGTAGCAAATTTCTATTTTCTTCATATTCATACTTGTATCCTTAGAGAAGGCTATTTTTGAAAATTAATCATCGGAATGACTGGCACTGTAGGCTATCCATTTGTCTAGTCATGGCGCCAGTACACACCCCCCACCAACCACCATCATCATCGCCAACACCCACCACCACCACCACCACCACCACCACCACTATGACCTAGACCCAACACCATGCATTAACCTCACCACCACCACCCACGCACCCGCCAACCCGTAGCAAATTTCTATTTTCTTCATATTCATACTTGTATCCTTAGAGAAGGCTATTTTTGAAAATTAATCATCGGAATAACTGGCACTGTAGGCTATCCATTTGTCTAGTCATTGCGCTGGTAAACACTCCCACCAACCACCATCATCATCACCAACACCCACCACCAAGAACACCACCACCTCCACCACTACGACCTACACCCAACACCATGCATTAACCCCACCACCCACGCACCCGCCAACCCATAGCGAATTCCTTCATATTCATACTTGCATCTTTAGAGAAGGCTATTTTTGAACATTTATCACCAGAATGACTGACTCTGACAGCTATCCATTTGTCTAGACATTGTGGTCGCAATGTGTGAGAGCTCTGTGTTTGAAAAAATGGCATATAGGTTGGAGAGGGTATGTCAATGAGGATTTAATAAAGGTCTCGCTCGTATGCACATGTGCTAATACACGATACTGATAGTTATACATCGTACCCTTGTGCGTGCGTGCATGCCCCGGTGTGCGCATGCATGCGCCAGAAGATTATTTTTTTAAATCTTTCATCGGAATGACTGGCTCTGCTGGCTATCCATTTGTCTAGACATTGTGACAGCAAACACCACCCACCACCCACCTATATCCTCCACCCCCATCATCATCACCAACACCCACCACCATCACGATGAGCGTCAACACCAACACCTTCAACACTACTGCCACTAGCACCAACAACGCCAGTACGGACATCCACCACCAACCACCAGGCACCACCACCACCACCGCATGTTGTGGATTGCGACCTCTTGTTGTGGATTTGCAGGCGTATGTTGCAGATTGCGGGCGCATGATGCGGATTTGCGGGTGTATGTTGCGGATTGTGGGCACATGAGGCGGATTTGCGGGCGTATGTTGCGGATTGCGGGCGCATGATGCGAATTTGCAGGCGGATTTGCGGGTGCATGATGAGGATTTGCGGGTGCGTGTTGTGGATGGCACCAAGTGTATGCACATGCCTGAACACGCATACACGCCAAAATGCATGCATACATGTGCGGCCGCATGCGGGCCGCATTTGCGGATTTTTTGGCGTATGTTGCGGATTGCGGGCACATGATGCGGATTGCGGGCACATGTTGCGGATTTGCGGGCGTATGTTGCGGATTGCGGGTGCATGATGTGGATTGCGGGTGCATGTTGCGGATTTGTGGGCGCATATTGCGGATTTGTGGCCGCAGTACATTTAATCCTATAAATGGTACAAATTCAAGCCCTTTTCTCATTCCAGTTTAAACATCGCAAAGTGGTTGGACGTGTAACTGCAGAGTAGTTAGGCAGTCAGATTTCTTTGAAGAACCTTGTACCTTGAATACTTGCTAGATTTATCCTATAATCAAAATGCCGAGACATAAATGTTTTGAATGTGCTTCAACTTTTAATAGGTCAAATGACCTGAAGCGGCATAAGATCCGATTCCATAGCGATGAAGATAGCAAAAATCTAGACAGTGAAGATGAAGAAATGACAGAGATGAATAGTGATGATGATGTGCCAGCGGAGTCGGAGAGTGAAGCCGGTAATGACTCAGCGGAGACTGAGAGTGAAGATGAAGGTGAAGATGAAAAAGATGCCATAGGCAATGAGGAACTATTTACCATATTCCAAAATATTAAGCAGGTCTTAGACGCTGAACAATCAGGTTTAGAAGATGAGGATGGTGAAGTGGACACATACCCAAATGGTGTAGGCAATGTGCCTATTTCCGTATATGCTGATGCTTTAGTTACAAAGTGCATAGACATAATGCTCCAGTCGAGAAGATTACAGAACTCTACGCTCATTAAAATAATTTGTCAGGAAATTAAAGATTTTATCGATGAGGGGTACACATACGATGAAGCAGTCTTCTCAGCTTTTCGAAAAAGAGAGTTTCTGATCAAGAAGTACATAAGGAACCATCTAGATGCTGAGGATAATGATGATGATTCTGACGGTGATGGATCTGATCCAAAAGGAATCAGTCATCGATAAAATGGATCTCCAGAACATTGACTATTTGTTTATGCTACAGGAACTATACATTTTATCATATGTAATATTTACTTCAATGTAAAAATATGGATACAAAGAAAACATTGGTTCTTTATGCACGTGTTGATTTGATGATTGTAGCTACCCAGCCAGATCCCCCCACATCCCTCAATATACAAATCGGAGTGCTGTTGTACTTAGTGGTGGTGGCGGTGGGGTTGGGGGTTGATGAAAATAGGTGTTGTGGTGGATGATGAGGTGGGGTTGATGCTTGGTCGTGGGTGTTGGTGCTTAGTTGGTGGTGGTGCTGGTGGTGATAGAGGGATGGTGATGATGGTGATGGTGATGGTGGTGGTGATGATGGTCGGTATTGGTAGTAGGTGGTTGCAGTCGCAATGTCCAGACAATGGTTAGCCAACTATATTATTTTTGTTGTCGGGGTCTCATTGACTAGGTACTCATAATGCATTCATACTGTGTGTACCCGGACATGGTAATTTTTCCTAGTGTTATTACCTTTAACTGGCTGACTGGTGAGGTGTTTCAGACATTCCAGGGATCTACTTCCTAGCAAAGTATTTTGGAAACGATTTGAGCAAAAGTTGATGCAGACAGTCGAATTATTTTCAAAATATTCACTAAATATCATGGAAATGATTTGATAGAAAGTTGTTGCTAACACCGCAGTCAAATTATTTTCAAAATATTCGTACAACACACATTGCCGACCTTGTAAACAAGTATGCTAGTATACTTCATCCCCGGCAGCACCGCGCAAGCATACCTCATCCCTCCTCCTCCTCACTCGTTCGACCTCAGTTATGTGACCACCCCTATACTCATTCCAGTGATGTAATTTTCTGATTTTTCAAACCTAAATCATGGCGCATTGGTAGTTTAAGCAAATAGTTTTGATACTAATTTGACATAGGAAGCTACAATTCGCACTAGCACCTTCGTGCGCACAAACTCTTAAAAAAGTGCTGTTCAATGCGACAATTTGACATAGGAAACCACGATTCCGCTTAGTTTCAAAATACTTTTTTACTACAACCACGACGACCTAATACGTTAAAAGATACAAGGGTGCTCGTCATTATTCGGTGGGCATTGTTACCACCATTTTTATAACAATTTTTAAAATTTAATAATTAAATGACTGACGCTTTAAAGACCACTCCTTAAATACGAGATGTATGATTATTATCTATATAATATTATGCATACAACATCGCTTGGCTTAGCTATATATTACCTGCATAGAGATGTACTTTGCTCTCTTTTAAAAAAAATTAAATGACTGGTAGGAAGCAGCTTAGTTTCATGTTTGAGGGTTTTAGATGAAGGTTAATGCATTTGCATACAAATTGAAGGGTTAAAAGCAAATCATAGATGCGTTATGCACAATAACGAGGTGGTCAGAGAAAACATATTTCCCTGGATACTTTTTTAACACGCACAGATTTTTTTTTTATGCGCATAAACCATTTTACAAACTGATCCATCGCATCTAGCACGTGAACATATCCAAGATTTTCGCCTGCATGTATGCGTCATTATATGGAGGCCAGTACGCGACAGTTTTTGATAGGATGCTAGTCATCTCACGCAATATTCCTTACATTTTTCGTAGTAGAGCGATGTAGTATAAATGTAAATGTTAATGTACATTCGGCTAAAATGTGTTGCGGATTTGCGGGCGCATGTTGCGGATGGCAACAAGTATATGCACATGCCTGAACACGCATACATGCCAAAATGCATGCGTACATGTGCGGCCGCATGCGGGCGTGTGTTGCGGATTTGCGGGTTTGTGTTATGAATGTTGACTTGTTAACTTGTTGCGGATGGTAACAAGTATATGCACATGCCTGAACACGCATACACGCCAAAATGCATGCGTACATGTGCGGTCGTATGCGGGCGCATGTTGCGGATTTGCGGGCTCGTGTTGCGGATGGCAACAAGTATATGCACAGGCCTGAACACGCATAAATCCCAAAATGCATGCGTACATGTGCGGCTGCATACGGGCCATGTGTTGTGGATTTGCGGATTTGCAGCCGCAGTACATATATTCCTATAAACGGTACAAATTCAATCCATTTTCTCATTCCAGTTTAAACATCGCAAAGTGGTTGGATGTCTAACTGCAGAGTAGTTAGGTAGCCTTAGACAGTCAGATTTCATCTCACGTGATATTCCTTATATTTTTTTTTTGTAGTAGAGCGATGTGGTATAAATGTAAATGTTAATGTACATTTTGCTAAAAATGGCCAGCAGTACAAACTTTGATGGATCAGACACTGGGTATGTGCGATGTTGTTGGTGTTCCATCGACAACCGCGACACCATATGCCGACGGTCGAAACACGAGAGGGTCTGTAGGCGTATGATCAAGAAAACAGAACCTAAATAGATGGTGTACACCTGCAAGGAGTGCTATTGTCTATTACCAATCAAACAGTATCCGCATGGGTGTCCTGTAATCGGTGATACTCCGACTGATATACAAAAAGCAAACATGACGCAGTTTGTTACCAAACTGACAACCGCGCCTGTGCGGATCTGCGAAGACTGAGACCTATCTCAAAACACGGCCCTTTTCAGGGCCCACAAATCATTCGAAAGAGAAATCTTTATCTGTTCAAAAAATAAAATAATGTAATAAAGTTTTCACACACAACAACCCGCTTCACACATGCATACGCAAGCACACATTCTGATCCATCAAAAGTGGTCAATGGATGCTACTGTTCTAAATGGCCATCTGTACGCTATTGTTCGTGGATGATTAATGCATTGCCATTGACTAGGAACGCATTTTGTTCATATTTTTGAAATTTTTTTAATTAAATGACCGCCATTTTAAAGACATAAATACGATAGATAACACTATCTATATAATAGCATAGGAAAACTTACTGTGTACGTGTCTGATTTAAAAAAAATTAAATGACTGGGGAACACATTTTGCTCATATTTTTTAAATTTTAATAATTAAATGACTCCCACTTTAAAAAATCGCCTTAAATACGTAAGATAAAATTATATATATATATATATATATATATATATATATATATATATATATATATATATATAACGTAGATCACTATAACCCATGTAACGCAACACTCTGATATTTTTGAAAATTAAATGACTGGGAGTTTGTTCATATTTAAAAAAAATTTAATAATTAAATGATTGACGCTTTAAAGACATAAATATGGTAGATAAAACTATCTATATAATATTATACAACATCGATCGTCAACGATGACCATTTCCATAACAATTTTGAAAATTTAATAATTAAATGACTGCCATTTTTTTTAATGACTTAAACCAAGGAGGGGGTTAATGGTGACTAAACCGCCAGCGGCTTACAATCAATTATTTTCAAAATATTTGTACAGAGATATCGCGCAAGACGTTGCCTCGGCGAATACGCTAGCATATACGTCAGCCATCCTCCTCATCCCTCGCGACACCTCTACGAGCGACCACCTGCATTTTCTTAAAGGACCACCAGCCGAATAAAGGCACACTCATGCGTGGAGAACAATGCCGAGCAGAGGGTGGCCGAGATAGCATTCCTCCCTCCTCCTTCGACCTTCATTATCAGACCACCTCTCTCTTACCTAACATCGTCTAATAAGAAATTAAAATTTACACAGTCAAATCGTTTTCAAAATATTCAGCAACCAATCAATTTATTCAGCAACCAATCAACACCGAACATACCATTAATACAAGATTATTTTTAATATTTTGTTGCTAATCTGTCTGGTAGCTGTTGCTAAGACAGTAACAGCTTACAGGCAGTCTCTAAATATTCTACAGTTTACTAATAACGTTAGCGACGAAACAGTCAAATCATTTTCAAAATAATCAACAGTTTTCCTGTATGGTATCGATGAAAATGAGATATGGGGAATTCATCGGTGAAAGGGTTAACTTTTTTAACCAATGATACAATCCAATGAATACATCACCACCAAGTCTTGTTTACCATTCCAACCGAACATACCATTAATACAAGATTTTTTAAATATTTTGTTATTAATCTGTCTGGTAGCTGATGCTAAGACAGTAACAGCTTACAGGCAGTCTGAAAATATTCTACAGTTTACTAATAACGTTCGCGACGTAACAGTCAAATTATTTTCAAACATCAATACCGTAATTCCTCATACATCCTCAACCTCGGGAGGGGGGGGGGTGTGGTTGTGGGGGGGGGGGTGTTACTGTTGAATGATCAATCATTGATTAGTGCCTTCTGCGAATTAACACATTCAGCCTAGATAATCATTATAGGCATCTACCGCTTTGGCTGCTGAATCGTCAATTGTGTTTAACCCATTTACTGCGCTAGCTGAATGGTATAATACATCCTTTTGTACTGAATATTTAATTGGAAATCGACCCTTTTACTATTGCATAATTTCTTTTACCTCACTTCTGGTTTTCCGACATCTTAGGAAAATGTAAGATTCCCGCTGGAAACATCAACTGCAACCGGTCCTTTTCTTTGGCCACTGTTTCTTATCCTTAGCCAGAAGCCTTACTTCACGCAATCACGGATGAAACCTGCAGCAATGTAGTAGGAACTGCATACCGATGAGCTGAGGATTTTGTGCTTCCGCCATTCCTCGCACTGCCCATAATTCTCCTGTCACTGATAGGTGTACATGGATAAGCTCAGTTTTTGCGTTATTTACTTTCTATAGATATATGTAGAAGATCGTCTAGAGGCTTCTTTTCCTCATCTATGAAGTCTATGTAGACTGCATAGACCATCTCTAATGGGAAGCCCGGTGTTGATACTGGGTGCGTGGGAATCATATATGGATGAGAGGCAGCCTTTAAGCAGCATCGTAGAGAGGCTATTTCCCAGTGGAACCGATATTGGTTTTGAACTCTGCAGAATGCGCATTTTACTCATATGTTCATCATGGTGTCTGTCAATAGCAGTCTTACTAGTCAGAGCTTATTGTTATTACATCCAGCCAGGTGTAGTACATGTAGGACCTTAGATCCTTTCCTTGACATTAATCTATTCTCATGCTATTGAATGTCAACTGTGCGTGCGTGCGTGCGTGCGTGCGTGCGTGCGTGCGTGCGTGCGTGCGTGCGTGCGTGCGTGCGTGCGTGCGTGCGTGCGTGCGTGCGTGCGTGCGTGCGTGCGTGCGTGCGTGCGTGCGTGCGTGCGTGCGTGCGTGCGTGCGTGCGTGCGTGCGTGCGTGCGTGCGTGCGTGCGTGCGTGCATGTGTGTGTGTGCGTGGTGAGTGAGTTCATGCGGGTGCAGATCAAGTGCATACTGAAGGTCCACCTCCAGGATATAGCCCTTCTACGCATCGTCAGTATTTTGCACAGTTGAAGATGTCTTCCAGCCACTCTCCTCTCCTTCACCTCACCCCACCTCACCCCACCCCACCCACCACTCTATAGTCGGTAGGTGTTGGCTCATCACCAAGCCATAAATATTGTTAGTATCCAGGTGTATGATGTGGCTTGCCAGCTACAGTGGACCATAGTCAGGAGCGTATGGATTGGTGGCCTTGTCATATTGCTTGCTGACCATCAATACACCACCTCTGAGATGGTGAAGAGATGCATGTTACAGTCAGTAATTATCTCCTGTTATATCCTGTCTTAGTGAGCAGCGCATGCTGTTAGCCGGGTGTGAAACGACCCGGTATGATTTGCTCCATGCCACGTCCCCATTGGTTCTATATGTCCGCACGTGTAGCCGCCGTATTGAGAGCTCAAATTGAGAGTCCGTAATGACATTCCTATGATATAACTATCAGTAATTTAGGTAATCCTTAATATGGGACCCTTTCCATCCATCTTGATGTGAATCGACAGGAGGATTCGTTGGGAAACACGAACCTCTTTACAGATAATCTGTAAAGAGGTGTGTGTTTCCCAACGAATCCTGGTGTTGATTCACATCAAGATGGATGGAAAGGGTCCCATATTAAGGATTCCAAATCTGATTTGAAATCGGTTCAGTATTGTCTGCGATATCAGTAAAAGGAAATTGGTCTGAATAATTCTCCAAAGTTGGTTTAGATCGCCATCGCACATCTGTTGGTAGCATGACGCCATAAACATGTGATCGTCATATTTCACTATGAGGTGCGCGATGATTGGTGGAGCTCTACTGTAGTGACACTGATTGGTCACCATACAGTATAAAAGGATTTGCTCTGACGATATTCCTCAGTCCCATGCAAAGTCGCACAAGGTACCTCGTCGTGGTGCACGGGCGGGAGCCATGTGGGAATATGTGTTGGACTACGTGGAGATCCCGTAGACCATGTGTAAAGTTTTCGTGGCATCAGAGTAGCGTGGTGTTGCCGGTGAGCTAACAGCTCGGCACACAGTCTGGGTAAAGTCGGACACACTACCTCGTCGTCTCTTTGGAGAGCATGCCCTGTCTACAGCTCTACTAGTGACACAACTTCTGCTCAGTTGGGGTGCTGAAAGGTGAGCGGTGTTCTGTAGATGTCTGTCATCTTGGTCATGTGGCACCCAGTCGAATAGCCGCTGTACCAGCAGTAAATAACCGCTAGATCAACTACAGTCGCGAGCTAACAGTGTGAAGTGAAGTCCAGGCGAAGTCGGATGCGCTACCTCATCGTCTCTTAGGAGAGCATTCCAGTTCTTCAGCTCTACTCTACACAACTGCTGCCCAGTCTGGTCAGCTGACAGTGAGCGGTGTTTTGAAGTATATCGTCCTTGGGATGTGGTGCCTGGTCGTATATCATCTGCTTCCAGTGTGTGCATAACCTCTGGCTTGGCTGCAGGAGTGAGCTAACAGCGTGACGCACTGAGTACGCTCGCCCAGATTATTTAGACGAAATCGGCCTGTCATGCTATGAGCAGTGGAAATGGTCCAGACAGCCCGCCAAGCAACAGACGTCACCGCAAGCAGCAGTTACATAAGGCTGTGTCCTACCATCTGGCACCATCAGGTGTCACCATTGACGAGAAAACAAACAGCTAAGAATGGTCAAATCACGCAAAGCAGGTATGATCCTGGGTGTCGCCGGTTTCACAGCTCTGCTCGTTCCTGCCTGAGCTGCCACCCCCTCGACTGAGGAATATGTGTTGATTGATTTGGTTGGCAAATAGTTCGAGTCCCTGTTAAACAGGTCCCATTCACGCCACACCTATACTGTCCTGCAGGTATAAATGTGGCTCAGAGAAAGGCTGTTTTAACACTGAAAAGGGCTGGATGCCATACAAAGTACTTGCATTGTAGTTGTGAAGCATGTTGCTGTTGTTGGTGTTGACTCGACTGGCGACACCCTTGGTGGTGACCGATCATGACAGATGTTAATAGGTATCTCAGTGGTTCTGAAAAGGGCCATTAACAGATTATATAGCTCTGAAAAGGGGGAGTTGGTTTGAGTATCTCTGTTCAGCCAACTGATGATTGTTGGAAACATTGGCAATCTCCTTCACTCTTCATTGCCTTTCTCCACCCAGGCGTATAAATGGGTACCAGTGTAAAAAACTGGGGAAGTTACCAATAATAGACTGAAATAAAACCAGCCTAGAATGGCGTGAATGGGGGTGGGATGGGGTGGGGGGCTGCTTAGAGAGCAATAGACCAGCTCTGGTCTGCGTGAATGTATTTTGAAATGGTGTGGAACCGGGCTTGAGCTTTCTGCGTTGTGTCGGTGTGGGCTTCACTGCAAACTGTGGAGCAGGTGTAGGCTTCCAGGTTGGAGCTGGGAATCCTTGGCTTGAGGTGGTATGTGGCTCTGGGAGAAGATGGCCAAGTTGACGATTGATCCCTGGCCACAACAGCCTCGTCAATGCTTGGACATCTTTTTCCATGTGCAACAATCGTGTATATACCCAATGCTAGACGAAAGGAGTTTCGACCTGTCTGGCAGTGTATACTTAGGATGGCCTATAACTACTAGTATCTCTGTCTCTAAATGGAAGTTTAGACCTGTTTCAGTTGTATATACTTCGGCTAGGTTATAAGCACTGGTATGTATGATTATTGTATTCTGCGGCTGTAGTAGTAGAAATATCCTACAGCTGCAATCAGTCCTTCTTCGCTTTTGCCCACTGTGTCTTGTCTTCGGCCGAAATCCTTAGCTTCCTCAGGTCCATTCTTGACTTGAGTGTACCGAGTCCTGCTTTCTTGAGGTCACCTCGTAGCACGCTTAGCAAATTTATGCAATGACGTCCTCTCCTGGCTTTGTATTTTCTGGCTCCCAGTAGGGCGTATTCCAGGGGTTCTCTGTGCTGGTGTCTCTTCTGGCATCCTTAGCACATGGCCAAACATGGACCATCTTTGCTGGGCGACTTTACAGACAGCGACGACGTATTACACATCTTGTATAGTGCATCATTTGAAATTATGCTGTCTGGCCATCAGTGTCCAGTGATGGTGCGTAGGTGTTTACGGTGGCAGGCATCGAGTTTGTCTAGAGCTGCCTTTGGAGCTGCCCAGCGGTTACTGTTATACAGCATCAAGGATACACAGGTTGCATTGTATAAACGTAGCCTCTTTATCAAGGGCATCTGTGATCTACGAATCCATAGCTTCCAGAAGGACTGGAAAGCAATGTTCCCCATGAAGCACTGGTATCTCTGTCTCTAAATGGGAGTTTCTCTGATCTGTGTGATGTATCTCGAAAACGCGTGTTTCAACTGGGAGCTGCCATGCCCACTTGATTTTAGAGTGTAAGATTTTATATAACAGCTTAATTTTAGAGTGTGCATTCCTATACCACTTAGTTACCGTGTTCTCTAACACCATAATGGTCAGTATTTCATTTTTATTTGTAGACCTAGTGGTTCTTTATCCAATGTCGTCGCCAGTCACACTCTAAATGGATTCAAATGTCATCAATGCAGATATTAAGCAAACATTTGAATCCAGTTATCTAGAGCAAATTGAACAATTTAAGGGAGGTAAATTTGTATGGCTCTTAGTTTGATTTACCGTGACCCTAGATTACCTCCCTTTACCGTACCTAAAAGGCGACTAATTTGGTGAGAATCTTGAATTTCAAATTCATAAATTGGATACATTATACTCAATACTATTTTACCAATCACCCTAGTACTGAATTGAATGTTTAACCATTTTACTGCTCTATAATCAAATGTCAATTAGTCCGTGTACTGCTCACCAATTAATGATTTTATTGTTGAATTGCCAAACTTGTACTGGCGCGTGCGTGCGTGCGCGCTTGCGTGCTTGCGGGCGGGCTGGTGGTTGTTGGGATCGATTTATACACTTTGAATTCTGAATTTCCAGAATCCCAATTTCACGCTAAATATACAGGTAACGTGTTTAATATTTTGAAACTAATTTGCATGACTGCGTTCAATGTCAGAATTATGTTTATTAAATAGTAAAGACGTACATACAATCTGTACACTTGACGGACTATTCAATATTCACGACGACATTGATACGTCATTCATTACGCATTTTGATTGTGACGTCAGCCTACATGTTACGTAATTGATTGTGACGCCATATACGTGAGTGACAGACCGGATTCATCCATTGGTTGTTAAAAAATGTCTACTTGTTCAGTTATAGATTAAGCCTTTTACTGATGAAGGATGTATGGTTGCCTCTCTTATTGCTGAAAGATCAACGGAGGATTCCAGTTCATCCATAAATCATATGACGTCATAATCAGCTACGTGACGTATAGGCTGACGTCATAATGAATTACGTCGTGAGTGACGGAGATGAGTTCGTCACGAACGCATAACTGATGACGGATTAAGCGTTGTTTTATGAATTGTATATATTAATAAACATGGTGTTGAGTATTTTGAAACGAATATGCCTGTACGCTGTTTGAATCCAGTCAAATTAGTTTCAAAATATTCAACAGCTTACCTGCATAGTTGTCAGGAAATTGAGATTCATAGAGTGCGTGGATCGATTGATCCGAACACGCGCGAAGCGTGGGTGGAGCTTACGGCTCCATTGAAAATATACGACTTTTGTCGCGGAATGCTCAATCTGTAATTAACATTTAACTGCGGAATGGCCAATCATTGATTACTCCCTTAGTGCTGAATGGTCAATTGGCAATTAACGGAGTTCCATGAAATCCAAGTTAATGTATTTCGTCACTGATACTTAACAATTATGATGATGCGACATCCTAATAATTATTACCTGGCTTGTCAGGGTGTGGGTGTCGTTTCAGCTCCAGTTTAGACACAGAGTAACTTTGTATTATGGGCAAGTTATCAGCGTGATATAATTCGACATCCGACCCCTTCTCTGGCACGGACTTTGTCATTGCATAGATAGGCTACATCTACCAGAATAGAGGCCCCCAAGGGCGGATATGTACATAGAGAGACTTTCTCCTCCTACGGACAATCAAAGTCCAAGTGGCGGTATTAAGATAATAATTATGACTAACGATGATAGTACGGTCTTGTGACATACCTTGGGTCAAATAAGGTGTATCAAATTTAAACATATATGTAGTTTGGAGATGAACTTACTTGCAGCAACAACTAGAGTAGACTCATCAAATTAGCCAAATCGCTTTAATAACGTGGGATATACGGAAAGATTTTCGCGCGCAAGGGTTTGGTTTAATGCTTTCATTCAGTTTTGACAGGATATGGACTCGTCAGTGATATAATTCTAGTCTCCTCGTCAACCTTTTCCTCCTGTTGGCACTGCTCCTCATCCTCCTCATCCTGCTGCTGCTCCTCCTCCTTCCGCTGCTCATCATCATCATCATGCTGCTCCTCCTCCTCCTCCTCACCCTGCTGCTTCTCCTCCTCCTCATCCTGCTGCTGCTCCTCCTTCCGCTGCTACACCTGCTGCTGCTGCTGCTCCTCCAGCTGCTCATCATCATCATCATCATGCTACTCATCCTCTACTACTACTACTGCTGCTGCTGCTGCTGCTGCTGCTGCTGCTGCTGCTGCTGCTACTACTACTACTACTACTACTGCTGCTGCTGCTGCTACTGCTGCTGCTGCTGCTGCTGCTGCTGCTGCTGCTGCTGCTGCTGCTGTCGTCGTCGTTGTCGTTGAAGACGAAGGGCTACTCAACTACCTGACTCAACGCTCTTAAACCTAAATACACGATACTACGATAGACACGTAAATCCAATGTGATTTCAACCTATTTGGACTAATTAAAAAATAATACACCCTACTTTAGAGGTAAAATATTCTTTTGGAAATGGAATAAATGGCTATCGTCAACATGCAAGTTTGCGTAAAAAATATTTTCTCCAGAAATGTACATTGCAGACTCCTTTGGGACGGAATGACAGCCAGCTGGACAGGTGGGGTGGGGTGGGGGGTGCTGAGAGATGGGGTGGCGGTGTTATAGCTATAGCTAAAATGGGTTTAGTATCGAACAAAATAAAACAATATTTATTTTCTCGTTTGCTTCAAAATTTTCGTACATACAGATTGGACACCTACACAATGCTTGTGATTAAAAGCTTGGCTCTGGTGCTTCTGGTGACAGTGCTGGTCACGAAGTCGCGTGGTGATAAGTGTTGCAACCCTGATCAGTTTGAAGCTAAAGCATACGCGATTTCTGAAGAGATCTTTGACGGGAAACGAACCATTACAACGGTGAGATGAATAGAAGAAAGCATAGATATTTCAACATCGCATTAGTGGCCAGTAGTCGTATGTATGCACAGGACTTTGAGTTTTCGTCCAGCCATCACGCAAACACATATCCTGTGTCCAGAGAGACGTCCACGGACGCTAATGCATCATTTAATGTGTCTTTTTCAGGATGCAATGAGCATCTCTTATGATTACACAAACAATCAGATGGTGGCGATAGAAATCCAAAATGTTACAGACGGCATCACAACATGGAGGACCAAGAGTCTCTTTAAAAATAATAAGGTAAGCAATTATAATTTTGGATGGAATCATCCAAAATGGGAAATATTGCCTACTTTAGCAAAATTTAGTCCCAATCAATGTTTGCTAATATGGCCTGTACACTTTGATAATATTGGCGTTATTGGGTGAGGGTGGGTGGGTGGGTGGGTGGGTGCTGGGTGGTGGATTCCCCTCAACTCAGCTAGCCGACAGTCTAATAGTAACTTCAACAGTCCCTGACTGGTAACATACATAGTACGGTTTGCTATTCGCCCAGTGAGGTTATACCGTGAGAATCAGATTTGCAAAGTCATACTCTACGTTTGCATACAATGAGCCTGAGAAAACAGCCAAGCATCACGTGTAATTGTAAATTTTAATAAAACACCGCTCAATCTAGAGATTGAACCTAAGAATTAGAGGCCTATACTGATCTCACCCGGTGCTCAATCCAATATTATTCAAAATGGCCTTTACAGAATACAGTATAATTTGGTCTGTCACTTAGGCCCAAGCGTCCTCATACAGTTTCTGTTTCATGATAAAATACTTTGACCTCACTGTTGATCGCCTATATGTGTCATAATTCTAATTTGCGATTAATAATTTCTTAGACATCTATTTGCATATTTCTCGCATCACACAAGATGTTATTACTAGTTCCTTTGCATCATAATTTGCAACAGCGTGTCGATTCCATAAATGTGAACTTGTTAAGCCAGTCAGATCGCTAAATCGGATTAGGTGACGACTGTTAGCCTGGGATCCAATTCTGTATCTATGTGGATACATTATATCTGACTATCCTCTCGACCAACTTCCTCCCTCATTGGGAATTAGTGAATGGGTACTGACGGGTCCACGGTTTGAATCCCCGGCTCAAAGTATCAGATAAGAAGGCGTCCAATTCTCTACAACAAGTACCTCGGTGAGATGGAACAGCGGGTTTGGAGTACGCGGAAGATTATTTCAGTACTGCTACGGAGACACCATGTACGATATCATGATTAAGACGCAGGAGACTGTACAGAACACGCTTTACTTTTGCTACACCAATAAACATTGCATCCGTCACGACAAGGATGGCAGATTGGTGCTCTTCCACAAGAATGCTCCAGACAATGCCTGGATCAACACCCTCTCAGAGACATGCATGTGGGTGGCTGCAGGAGAGGAAGCACACCGCTACCAAGACAGTATAAATCGATCGAACATCAAATGGATGCACTGAATCAATACGGTTAAGATTGTCACTGGTTTCTAACCAGTACTAGGCGCAGGACCACTTCCTGACTGGCTCTGAGACAAAGGGTATGGTATCCCTCGACTCCTACAAAGACAATCAGGGAATGATAACCGATATAAGTGCAATTTCAGTAGAAAATCTCTTTAAGATGATCTCTGATCTAATCCTGGATGTAGCCTAATTGATGTGCCAAAAATCTCCCTCAATCAGTCATCCAGCGCTGAAATCAAATCAAAGCTTGTAGATAATGTGCATACATTGCTCTGGCGTACCTCTGATACAGATCAGAGCCCAGAGAAACCCCCATATATATTTCCAGTAACATCATCCAAAGGTTTGAAGCCAGAAACACCAGATATATAAGTGTACACTGTTTGAAAATCCAAGAAATGGAGCAGTTGTTCTTAATAACTGGAACTGTCAGTCAACTTAACGAAAAACTCGAGTTCAGGCCTCAACAGCCGACGTCCGGTCCATATTAACACCATATTAAAGCGACACGCTCATTGACTTTCCTTTGCTCAAATATCTATCATGGATTCTGTAATTTATTGTGTACACATACACAACATATCTGCAGTTGCCGCTAAGAAAAGTGCAAGTTGCTGCTATTGACCAGACGCGATATCACGAAGAAGATAAACTCCCGGGTTCGTGTTGAAGAAGCAAATGGTCGTATATGTTTGCATAAGATATTTCGGCTTGTTCACACCTTGTGTAAGATATTGAATCCGAAAACAACCCAATGTCACAGTTTGTGGATATAACACGTGACGCTGGATCGGCATATCTTGGAGTGTATGGACCGTTCTAGTTTTAGCTATTCCCCGCCCATCGCTAGCTAAGCGCCAACCACACCCAGCTCGTCTTGGGATCAATCGATTACTGAACTCATTGACTCTCAATTTTCAGAAAACTACACAGGTAAGCTTTTTCGGAAATAAGCGGTTACATGTTTTGAAACTAATTTGACTGGTTGGTGTTTCTGCCTATGGCAGCAACAGCGCCCAGTCAAATTACTTTCAAAATATTCAACAGAATGTAAAACTTATTAAATAGTAAAGACATACAATTCATACAATAACGCATAGTCCGTCAACAATTATGCGATCGTGACGTACTTATCTACGGCATTCATGACATCATTGATTATGACGTCATCATGTACGTCACGTAGTTGATTATGACGTTCTATGATTGATGGATAAACTGGAAAGTTCCATTATTATTATTATTATTATTATTATTATTATTATTATTATTATTATTATTGCAGCTCTACTTTGCAAATTTAGAGCAGCAGACATGTAAAGTGCTACAATTTGGACCCATGATGAGGAACTGCATACCAGGTTGGTTAAATAGCTTTTTAACATATAGGCCCTACCATATAAGTACACCTTTATACCTGTTTAATAATGACAGTAGCAGCCTTGCGTTCCGATTAAAAATGTTTCAAAACGGTTTACAAGTGCAAAATAGGATTTTCTCAATTTGCTTATTATATGGCGTAATTAATTAATCAGATAATACCAGATTATCACAGTTTGGAGATTTAGCAAAACGTTTTGAAGGGTTTTCCTTTCCGAGCTCTATGTTAGACAATATTAAAGTTAGCGCAATACACCGAATGCTCTTCACGTGTTACACATACTCTTCATGGATTGGTGATATTCACACTTCTTCGGAACCCAACCCGGGCGACCTTCCACCCGAGTCTGGTTAAGCTAACACCCGTAGAAATAGCGTTATTGACAAATTATGGACATCTGCTAAAACGCATTGCATAAGTAACCACTCCAAATTAAAATGCAGACTAGTGTACTCTTAGAGACACTTTGGAATGATTGAAAACAAACCGTTGTTGAGAAACTTGCGTCTTGCCCGGTTTTAGCAGTATATCTACGAGTAAGGGCGCTTATGATCATGTCGATAGTCACTTACAGGACTGGCGGTATGATCAGCGAATGAAAAGAAGAAGAAGAAGGGCATCTTGGATATTCCAAAAATTTCCAGTAAATCGATTGAAAGATTAACCGCTGGGCCGATTTCAACCAAACTTGGCATGACTGGTCCTAGTTAGCAAGTGATATGCGTTAGCAGTGACCTATACAGACTGGCAAATCTGATGAATACAATAACAAATTTGGCATGTGCGAAACTAGGAGGAGGCTCGGAGTTAGTGCATGGGATTTTGAGTTGGTGGGTTTGAAATCTGAGGAGCATTTGCCCCACCCCACCATTGACTGTAGAACCTAAATACAGAAATTCGATTGGTTAATTTTCCAGAAAATCGTTTAAAGAACTATACTCATCAACCGAGGCGCCGATTTTTAATCAAACGTTCGCTCTTGATCAACTCTGTTCAGATACTACCGTTCTATGGGAGCGTCACAGGCTCGTGGGACTCTTGTTTAATATTATGCTATCTTTACAGATGACGCTGTAGACACTGGAACACGTGCAATGGGTGGAGGATCCAAAACATTTATAGCAACATCATATAAGTACGTAACGACAGTACCTAAAGGCACAGCTTATGCAACCGTTACTCAGGACACCTGCGCCTATGTAACTCAAGCATTATATGGCGTCTTAGCTGGCGGTCGTAAGTATACAATATAATCGTAATGCCGAAGGTGAAGGCCATTTACACAGCATGACCATATCTCAAATATATCAGATAGATACCGCAATTTGCCTTATGTGAGAACAGAATACGGAACCAGGTTTGGTAGATTATCTATCTTATCGAGGTAGCTATACGCAGAAAGCAAAATCTTATTTTAACAGGTTGACATTTACCTTGAGCCTTGACCATTTGATTGCGAGCAAGCGCTTAAGATCACATAGTTCTGAATTGTCATGAGAATACAGAGCGTCTATATTGAGTAACGGCTGCATTATCCTTTGGCGTTTTGCCCAGAAAGCGTTCGTCTATGACCCATAATCAACCTATGTGTACATTATGTAGTATACTCCAAATCAAATGTAAGTCACTAAAACAAATGAGCGACGGATGGAAACATGCCCCGATTGACCGAAATAAATGCAGAGCCCCACGTGTCCCCCAAAGTACTAGTACAGCCGCAGAATACAGCGATCATACATAAATCATACATGTCTCCAACTGTGGCTCCATGATGATTAATAAAACATGTAATATAAAACGTGAAGTTGAGCTAAACGCAAAACGTTACTGTTGAAAAACACAAGTTTTTCCCAAGACCACAATGACCTTTGGCCATTTGACCTCGAAGGACATTGTGTCATGCTCTCTCATTATGCAGAAGCGTGTGTTTAAGTTTGGGTCCACTATGATTAACCAAACATGATATATGAACTACTAAGTTGAGCTAAAAGCACAGTGTTAATGCTGAAAAAACCCAGTCATGTACCAACATCACAATAATATTGACTGTTGACCTTTTAGCCAAAAGGTCATTGTGTTATGCCCGCTCCTCATAAGGAAGTATGTGTACAAGTTTTGGTCCATGAGAATAAAGCAAACATGAGATGTGAACGGCTAAGTTGAGCCAAACACAAAATGTTAACGTTGGAAAACCCCAAGTTTATACAGATTTCACAATAACCTTGACCTTTGCATTTTCTGCCGAACAGCATTGTGTGATGCCTTCAATTATAAGGAAGTATGTCTCCAAGGTTGTGCCCAGTATACTTAACAAAAGATGCGATATGAACTGTTAATTTGAGCTAAATGCAAAATCTTAATGTTAATATTGAAAAAGCAAAGTTATTACCAATGTTCCAGTTACCTTGCCATTTGAGCTTTTGATCCCAAGCTCGTTATGTGATGACCTGCCATTATACGAAAAGAGATGTCCAAGTTTGGGTCCAGTACGATTAAAGGAAAGGATCAGGGAACTAGCATATGCTCTGGAATGACAGCGTTATATATTAATCAACCTATACCCACCAGTGAAAAACAGAAATAAATCATAATAATTAGAAAAAAGCAGCTAAATATCATTTATGGATTCTGGCTGGAACCAATTAGTGACGAAGTTGGAACCATGCGCTCTGGTGTATGCAGGGCGAGTAAATAATACCCGCTACAGCCGTTCATATAAGCTCAGTTATATTCACGCTAAGCTGATTAGCCACTGCGTCCTACAGGTAAAATACTGTATAGTTTTAAAACAATTTGACTGAAAGCTGTTGTTTCCAGAGACAGGGTCTACATTCAGTCACACGAATGTCAAAATATTCAGTAGGTGTTATATTGCGACCTTGGAAAACAGAAGTGTATTTTGAAATCATTTTGACCGAAACTTGTTGCTTCCACCAGAAAAAGTGATTTTCAAATTTAAGGTTTTCAAAAGGATCAATAGTGAATTAGCAGTAGCGAGTTAATCGCTCGACATCGGCGTCTATAAAGAATACTATTCATACTGCTTAAAAAACTATATTCAGGTGTGCTTTTGTTATATTCAGGTAGGCCTATGCGGTATACCTGCACACGCTGTTGACACACGGCGGAATGAGAAGCACCAGCTTGGTCACTAATTGGCTCCAAGTTAAGCGCTCCGTGATTTAGTAAATGCTTTTTCGCAAATAATCCCGATTCCTTGCCATTTTTACTGATGGTATTTAATAAACATCAGTTGTTATTTCCCTTTTCCGCTCCTTTAACCACAGTTGAGATATGAACTGTTAGGTTGAGCAAAACGGAAAATGTTAATGTTGAAAAAACAAGGGTTTTACCAAGGTCACGCTGACCTTGATTTTTTACCCCAATGCCATTGTGTGATGCCGTATTAGTATAGGGAAGCATGTGTCCAAGTTGGGGTTCAGTATGATTAACCAAACATAAGATATTAACAGAAAAGTTGAGCGAAAGGCAAATTGGACAACATAGTCAGGCGGCTTCATCAGAATAGCTGACTTTACTTCGTAAAGTCGAGTTAAATGTAACCATTAGTCAGGGGACGTAGTTATATCGTTCCACAATCACCATGTTTGGACCAAGAGTAGGCACAGCCATGACATTTTGATTTCCATGGGAGTCAAGCTGAGTTTCTGCTGTGGCTGCCATTTTCGAAAAATCCACGATGTCCGCTGTCCAGAGTAACGAGGTGAAATAACTTAAGAGGCATATGTAGTAGAATGATAAATGAGACGTTTAGGGGGTTTCTTGCATGATGGATCCATTACCGGTGTTATTTTGCCGATTCTAGGTCAAAATCCTATGATAAGGTCACATATACACTTATTTCAAGGTCATTTTTGGACAAGAATATGGACATTTCGAAAGCGATGTCAAGAACAACGATGCCACTATCGACGGTAGGCACAGATGATTTCTCATGGCCGCGAGACGAGGCATGAGATAGAGGCAGGATGATACGTATATCTGCCTCTACACCGTTGGAGTGCTGACACATCGAATGGCTTGTTGGAAAGCAGATTCGGTATTGAAGAGGAGTTTTCCATCCATCTCAGTTTTGGCCAGCTATTTACTGACAAAGGAGAATACACCCTTTTTGTTTTCCACATTTTTCCCGTACGATTGCCAGTACTTTTTCGGTTTGAGAGTGCAACCCTCTAGTTGAGTACGCGTACTTGACCCAAGCCACTGATGTGTCATTGAGTGCAAGCGGTTCATCGTAGCCATCCCAGACTGCTTCGATACGTTCACCCATTGTAGCCATCTGAGCTTCCACGAAAGGCACAATGTGTAGGCGTACCTCCTTAGCGAATGTTACCGCTCTGGTCGGATGCACCATATGTATGGTGGCAGCTATGTCAAGCACTTCAAATGTCGCTTGTATTGGGGGATTGCCGTTTGGCGCGTTGACATGTGTGGATATTTGATTTGGTGCAATCTCTGAGTGAAATTCGGTCTCATAGAGGAGGCTCTCTTTGGTTCTCCAATTTCAAGAATTAGGCCGTATCCACGTCTGGATGTGATTGAAAAGAAAGGAAGAGTTGCGTGATGAGCAGGGTATTTTGTATCCCAAAATTGTGTTCCCTTCTTTAGAGAGCCATGATGGTTGACGAAAATGAACATGTTGCTTCTCTCTGAAAGTGGAACTGTCACCTTGTCTAGTCATGTCCAGACGTATTCCTTGTGAAGGGGTTGGCTAACTTCATTGATTTGAGAGAGGTACACGGCTACCTCACGCTCCATCACATCACGTATCCAGAGCGACGAGCTCATTACCTATCACTACGAAATGATTGTCCTGTACACTCACCAGCTTCCTGAAAGACTACACGTCCTTCAGAATCCTAGACTGCAGGCTACATGTCTTTTCGCGGTGACCAGTTGCCAATGCAAGAAGTTTATGAATACACTAGAACTCTTCAATCATTCTATTTCTCGTGCAATTCGGGACAGCCAACATAAACACTGCTATAACGTCGATGTCGTCATAAAGAACAGTGACTCTGCCATTGCCCTGGAGTACGTTTTTGCAATGAGGCTGGTTTTGTGCACTGATTTTTGGACTGTGAAGTTTCCCTTCAGGGACACCGTTGTTTGCCTTACAGCTAACTTGAACCAGTGGATATAGTTGGGTGGTTCAGAACAAAGAAGCACACACAAAGCTGATCACACACTTGGATGTTGATAAGGAAACCATCTCTATCCATGCGACCACAATGCAATACGTCATTAGCTATGCTCGATCAATAGTGACCAATATTTAAACATGGGAACAGCAGCAGATTGACTTTTGTTCAAACAACTGAGGAGGCCCCTGTACTTTGGACGTGTACTGAGAGTATGAGGAGATGGAAAGGGAGGGAGGGAGGGAGGGGGAGGGAGGGAGGGAGGGAGGGAGGGTGGGTGCGTGGGTGCGTGCGTGCGTGCGTGCGTGCGTGCGTGCGTGCGTGCGTGCGTGCGTGCGTGCGTGCGTGCGTGCGTGCGTGCGTGCGTACGTGCGTGCGTGAAAGAGAGAGAGAGAGAGAGAGGGGGATGGAGGGAGGAAGGAAGAGAGGGAAGGAGGGGAGGGAGGGGAGGGAGGGAGGCAGAGAGAGAGGAGGGAGGGGGAGAGGTGGAGGCGAGAGAGGGAGGGGGAGGGGGTGGCGGGGGCGGGGCAGAGAGACGAGCGAAACATGATGAGCATACCGGGTATGCTTGATGTACTGGTCATTGAGAGCAGACTGAGCACGAGCTGAGATGTCTGCGTAAATTAGAGCAGTATCCCAACCAGACCCTCATACCATCTTGCTCGTCATCAGCTGGCACTTGCCCTCGATATGCAAGGCTCTAATCTACATGACAATCTTATCGGCCAGGATGTCGGGGACGTGTCATTGCAGCTGTTAGCCTATGACGTAGAGAGGCTAATCGACACCAAGGGTGGGGTTCTGACCGCTATTGATGAACCCGTTATGTTCCTTCACTAAATCCATCGTATACTTTATCATAGATGGAGAGGCAACCATATCAAGAAATAAGAGGATGATACCGATCTCTTTACTGGGCTTGATAGATGCATCATCTATGAGCTGCGACTTGAAATACGCCCTTGCTACAGCATCACCTTTCTCCAGCTCACCCCAGTTCAACACTCGCGCAAATGTGATACCCATGCATCATCCTTTGCTTTAGTACCGCGGGTTGTTCGGAGCTTCTTCTCCAATTCTGGGCACGAACATGTCGGAAATGTTGTTAGTTTCATGTTTCGACAGAAGGGACAATCGCGTCACTATCAGGTAAATTGGGTTTGGACGTGTTTGTGATCAAGTTAGAAAGCCAGAATTATGCTGCGAGAGGTCGCAACAATGCATGCCCCATGGAAATCTCAAAATGACAAGTTGCCTGTCTTATTGCTCTCCAGATGGTGTTATGTGTGGTGACGACAGAGGCTATTAAAATTCTCCATTTGGTGCTTGAGTCTGCTGTCTACATGGAGTTTGATACCATGGTAGAGCAGAAATGGTTGTTCACGCTCCTCACTATGGCGGATTATGGTATTCTCCGACGAAGATGCATACTTGACAGTGTTGAATATCATGAATTGGGAATGAGTGCACACGATCTTTCACCAAACATCCGGGGAAGACTCACAGCCATATTGAACCCGATCATAATGTTTGATATTGCTCTTAGGGCTCTGAAGAACAAAATTGACGAATCTCGGCATTGTCTGGATGATATGTTAGTTCCATAACAATATACATATTGATCTTTGGATGAAAACGTGTATTCTTGTCCAAAATGGCATTGAATGTGACCTTATTATGCGACAATGGCCTATAATTGACCCATAATTGGCAAAATAACATCGGAAATGGATTCTCCATACTCAATAACCCCTAAAATGTCGTCTGATTTAGCATTCTACCACTTTTGGTTCTCTTGTTATTGCACCACTTTAGTCCAGATGGCGGCCATCTTGGACGTATCCAATATGGCCGCCACAGGGGAGCACAGGTGTGTTCCCGAGAAAATATGAAAGGCCATGTCCTTATCTAACGCTGGTCCAAAAATGGTGCTTGCGGGAAGATGTGAACAATTATGGTGGTTTTGGTCCACAGCTTTGGTCCTTCACTGACTGATTGTAACCATTTCAACGTTACAGAGAAAAGAGACATTCTTTGCAATATAATAAATAATCTTTCAATAGCTGTTACAAAACACACTGTTTTTGTTTTCCTGTTAGCTGTGGTAATGGAATCAACTGAATATTTCAATACAACACTTGGAATCCGTGATCCCAGTGTCTTTGACATTCCCAGCTACTGCCCGAAGTCAGATCATCTAGTACGTATATTAGATTCAATATGTTAATAACTTATATATGATTACACCTTTATTGGGCACGTATCCCGGTGGGGATAGACGTGATCCTTCTTCCAATTGCAGAACCAGGATTGCTCTCCAATTTATAGAGCTTAGATCCCTCTCCTCTGTACAAAGCCTAGATCTTTCTCCTTTTTGCAGAGCCTGGATTCCTCTCCACGTTACAAAGCCTGGATCCATCTCCTCTTTACAGAGCCTGGATTCCTTTCCTCTTTCCACAGCTTTGGTCTCTCATCTCGTTACAGAGACTGGACCCCTCTCCTTTCTTCTTTCCACAGCTTTTGTCCCTCATCTAGTTACAGAGACTGGACTCGTATTCTTTCCTCTTTCCACAGCTTTGGCCCTCTCCTCTTTGCAGAGCCTGGATTCCTTTCCTCTTTCCACAGCTTTGGTCCCTCATCTCGTTACAGAGGCTGAACTTTTTGCACAGCTGGATCCCTCTCCTCTTTACAGATACTGGATTCCTATGCTCTGTACACAGCTTGGATCCCTCTCCTCTTTATGAAGCCTGGATCCCTATCCTCTTTACACGCATTACACAGCCTGGATCCCATGTCCTCTCTACAGAGCCTGGATCCCATCTTCTTTACACAGCCTTGATCTGTCCTCTTTGTACAGCCTAGATCTCTCCTCGTTACACAGCCTGGATCCCTCTCCTCTTTATGCAACCTGATCCTGATCCTGATTAGTTATGGTGACACATCGGCAGGACATTCTTTCGCCGCACATTCGCCAAATATCTACGTTAAATATGTTGTTTTCCTCTGATTAATCCTCCCCTCTCTACACATCCGGGATCCCTCTCCTCTTTACACAGCGTGGGTCCCTGTCCTCTTGACAGTCTGAATCCCTCTCCTCTTTACAGAGACAGGATCCATCTCCTCTTTAAACAGCCTGAATTCCTGTCCTCTTTACAGAGCATGGAGCTATCTCCTCTTTATACAGCCTGGATCCCTCTCCTGTTTAAAGTAGCTACGTTAAATATGTTGGTTTTCTCTGATTAATTCTGTAAATTTAGCAGTAGGATTTGTTATCTTTTGGAACTGCTTAGAAGATCTTGTGATAGCTTACTCCAATCCCTTATCGTATTGAGAATACATCTGAATTTAAAGGTGTCGGTTCTCGCATAAATTTGATTGACATGGCTGTTGTGCATGTTTTTGTTTTTCCGAATTGGCTTCTGTAGACTGCTTAACGGTACATCTGCTTGTTGCTGTATTCGTTTGTAAAACAGATTATAGCGGGTTTGTTTGTTTGTGTCTTTCAATGATTGGAGTTTCCCATTATATTTGTCATACTACCTGGTTCGTAGCTATAGTTTGAACTGACGAATCAAACTGCACGTATCTGTACACTTTCAAGTTTTGTTCTGAAGAGTTATTTGATGAGGGTCCAAAACTGTAGTTGCATATTCCAAAACTGGTCTAATCTGTATACGTTTGTAAAACGGAATAAGGCGAGTTTGTTTCCTTCTGTCTTTCCTTGTATGATTGAAGTCTGATTTCTTGTGAATAGAATGATAAATTTATCCGCAATAGCCCTAATATACGGTTTTGTATGATTTGCTGTACATTTCTGTTATGTGTTTGTTCCAGCTTAAGTAATTTGTGATGTTTACGCCCAAATTTCTCTAAGTGGTAGCCCAGTTACATAACGTGTTTATGTCATGTTGGAGTGCTTCGCAGGCTTTGGGTCATCAATTTCCCGATAACAATTGTCGGCGAATAGACTGATCTCCAAGGAAATATCCTGGACTATATTATTTTGTGGACTAAAAACAGTAGTGGGCTCAGAACTGTTCGTTGAGATACATCATACACAACCTGGCCAACATTTGATTTAGTACGCATTCTGGATCTCTCTACTCTTTATACAGCCTGGATCCCGCTACTCTTTACACAGCCTGGACCCTTCTCCTATTTATAAAGCATGGAGCTCTCTCCTCTTTACAGATCCTGGGTCCATCTCCACTTTACAGATCCTGGAAGCCTCTCATCTTTACATAGCCTGGATCTCTCATCTTTATACAGCCTGGATCCCTCTGCTCTTCATGAAGCTTAGATCCCGCTCCTCATTACAGAGCATCTCCTCTATACGGAGCCTGGATCACTCTCCTCTGTACAACGTCTGTACCCCACATCTTTTTAGATAGCCTCGATGCCTCTCCCTTTATGAAACCTGGATCCCTCGCCTCTTTACATAGACTGGGTCCCTTTCATATTTATGAATCCTGGATCCATCTCCTCCTTGTGAAGGCTGGACGCTTCCCCTCTTTACACACCCCGGATCATCCTACTCTTCATGAAGCCTGGACCCCTCTACTCATGCCAGAGCATCTCTTCATTCCAGAGCCTGCATCCCTCTCCTTTTTACAATGCTTGGATCCATCTGCTCTTTAAAGAGCCTGGATCATCATTACACAGGCTGGATCCCTTTCCTCACTACATAGTCTGGATCCGTCTGCTTTTTATGAATGCTGGATCGTCTCCTCTTTATGAATCATGGAACCCTCTCCTCCCTACATAGACTGGATCACAGTTCTCTTTACAGAGCCTGGATCCATCTCCTCTCTACAGAGCTTGGATCGCTATCCTTTTTACAGCGCTTGGATCCCTCAGAGAGCATGAACCAATGCTCTCTTTATAGAGTTTGGATTTCATGGTGCCATCTCCTCTTTGCACAGCCTGGATCCATCTCCTGATTCATATCAATGAAACGCTGTCAGGATGGGGTTTCTTAATCTCCGTCTACAAATTGTTATTTGCCGTACCCATCACTGTTGATGCATGTGACCAAAACATGATATGATGCAAAAAGCGAGGCGAGAGGAAGGTGACGATAGATGGAAAGAGGGAGTGAGAGGGGGGGGGGGGGGGGGAGGAGGTAGAGAATGTTGGCTAGAACGAGGGAGTGCGGACAGGGAGTAAATGACGAGTGGAGAGAGGTAGGGATGGAATAGGGCAGTTAAGAGAGTAAGAGAAATAGGAGGATAGGGAGGGTGAAATTGTGGAAATGGGAATGAACGTGTGGGGGGGGGAGGGAAAGAGATGGAGGGAGGGAGGGGGGGGGGGGAGAGAGAGAGAGAGAGAGAGCGAGAGAGAGAGAGAGAGAGAGAGAGAGAGAGAGGTGGAAACGAAGAGGTATATGGAATGGGTTATCGGGAAGGTAGGCAGAACGAGGTTGTGTTGAGAGAAAGGGAGAGGGATGCTGGAATTGAGAGGGAGAGGATAGACTAATCATATGCAGCTACCTCGCTGCCTCCACCTTGCTAATGCTTAGTACATGTGAGAATCGCACTACATAGATAATTTAAAATGTACAACTATATAACATTAGCGCTTAGCACCATGTTGAACCTATGCTTGTGTTTATTTTCAGAATGTTGAACATTTAATCAAGGGCAACATACTTGTAAGACGCATGCAGCAGTCTCGCCATTTCTAACCATGATCTAGGAAGGGGTTATTTTTAGTATTCGTCACTTATCCCACTCCCCAGTCCCCCCCCCCCCACCGCCATTATAACTAATGAAGGAATCCAGCTTTAGCTATGACCCGCCTATATCTAGCTAAGCTGGCTACACTTCGCCCCGTGTTGAGATCGATCGATCTCTGACTCCCTGACTATCAATTTCCAGAAAACTGTACAGGTAAGCTGTTGAATATTTTGATACTAATTTGACTGGGTGTTGTAGCTGCCTATTTTTTGACAATTTTACCACTGCAATGACTAGCTCAATCACAGAGCCATACAGTTATTCCAGTGGGAAATCTTCAAAAAGTAGTCTACATTTATCCTGCAAATGGACATTCACTAGGCAAATATTTAGATTTTCTTGACCAAATTTGATAATTTCAAGGCAACCTGCCAATATTATTACTTCTTTCTTTTCGCAGTCTGTATTTTCACCCTTCTTATGCACACAATCTACTTTCAATCCCTTCTTTTCCTTGTCGCTTTACACAATCATTTCTAGACACACAGCCTGTACACGGGTTAGTCCACAATAAATACACATAATTTACATTGCAGTCAACTTTACTTTTGATGCCATGATATGGTGGATCATTAAATATGTGAGCATCATTCTATCTCTTAAAGAACCATCTGCCGGCCCATAAACACAGGTGTTATGATAGCTGTCGTGTATTATAAAGCCACATGTTTTGTGACCACACGTTCATGTGCTGTGCTTGCATCAGGGCTGATGGTATGTCATACAATAATAAGTCTTAGGCCGTATTCTCGCTAGAGACTTAATCAGGAATAAATCCATACTGGCGTTATTCCTGATTAACTCTCTAGTGAGAATACGTCTTAGTTTCTTGAGTGCTTTATAATTATTTTACAGTATTTGCACTGGCTCAAGATAAATGTGATTATTTACATATTATATACGCTTGCTGTAATATCTGTAAAGAATTTCATTTCTTAATAAACATCACCTTTCTTCATTTATATTTAATGGTATCCTTGTGATTAAGGAATGAATGAATGAATGCCGTTATGCTGACGAATATTGTACAGTATAACAAGATCGGATCCAGGGGTATGTGCCAGGGGGTCAGGACACTCCACACCCACCTCAAAATGCCAAGTGTCCTCTCGCCATTTAATGCAAAGTATAAATTTATCCCCTACACAAAGTTAGTATTAGAAACGTCATAACACCTTTGTGTGTAGCAACCAACAAATGTATGCTCGATCACACAATATTGTACATGTTCTATGTGAGCATAAATGCTGTCAGAGATAACCTAATCCTTCTCAAATCTGGAAAGACAAATGTTTGCAAGATGGCGATCGTGTCCTTTGCACTACCACCCGGGAAACAGGTCACAAAATTTTGCGTCACAAGTCAACGCTTGACAATCCCGCCTCGTTAGCTTGCTTTGGAACAATTGTAAACATCGATTGTATTGTTTGATAAGAAACCTAGTCAGTAATATTAACGAGCAGATATTATACTGTACCCCCGTCAAAACACTGGTGTAACTAATACTATCAAATAATACACAATAACCATGTATCACCGCCTTGATATGTTTTAAACATACAAAACTACTTGATTTGTTTTAATAATTGTCAATAAAACAAACAATGCATTCATTTTCGAAGGAATAAGAATTAAGAGATTGTCAGAACTCTTAATCCTTGGAAACGAATGCAATGTTTGATTTCTTCAACCTTAGTAAAATTATATTATTTCGCAGGTGAAAGGTATTACCCAGTTATTGTTCTTACCCATCTTTTGGGCAGACTGAAGTGAACATTGTTGCAACTGTATATCGAATTAAAAGAAAACATCTATTATTTGGATGCAAAATAATGAAGCATTTTTACCATACAGAACTCTGGAGATTGCTTCTAAGAGAACATAAAATTTTAAATGATCAATAATATCGTTAATACAATAATTCCCCAAACTTCATAAAGTGCCCTTTCTGGAGGCGGGGACACCCTCTTATAGTAGGGCTGGATCCGCCCTTGTACAAGACGTGAAGCATGAGTGCTGCAGAAGGGAGTCCTATTCCTCCAAATGTGGCTGGCCTCTGGAATAAATAATGTTTAAAGCTCATCCCACACGGACGCAGCGCGTCGACAGAGAGGCCTCATTTATGCCCACACTGGCGCAGCAGCAGCAGTTGTGGAAAAAATTGAGACAAATCGGATCAATAGGCCTAGTTGTATGGATACAGCTCCATATATGTACGCACGCACGCGCGTGTGCGCTTATCTGTAGCTGTATTTCAACAACTAGCCCTACTGGTCCGATTTGGAACCATTTTTTTACACAACAAAGGATCTTATTACGAAAGAGGGTGTTTAGATTAGACACCTAGCCTACATTTAATACCATTATTGTCTCAACTGGCCAGAAAGGCCAAGTGAGCTTATGCCATGCTGATTGCCTGTCGTACATCCGTCCGTCTGTCGCCTATCTGCTCGCTGTTCATCATCCATCAACTTTTGCTTTAAAATGTATATCATCCTAAATCGGTTGTCTGATTTTAACCAGATTTTGACTGGAAGGGGCCTATGTTGGCAGGCTCCAGAACTTCTATTCAGAGTTTTAACTGTTCAATTTTGCGACGGCCACCTTGGATTTTCCGAACATTTTCTGGAATCATTTACTCCTTAATCAATATCCCGATTCCAATGAATCTTGGATGGTTGTAGGCTTAAGCAATTCTAATGAGAATTTTAATTGGTCAATTTTTCGGTGGCCATTTTGGATTATCACAAAATTCACCAGAAGTCCTTTCAAACGTATCTTCTATAAACCGCTTGGCAGATTTTCATTGAATTTGGAAGGATCGTACGACCGTAGGCTTCAGGATTTCTATTCACAATTTTGATTGTTTAATTTTCCTGGCGGACATCTTAGATTTTTCAAAAGATTTCTGCCAATCATTTAAAATTCTACTCCTCCTTAATCAATGGTCAGATAGTAAGCTTCAACACTTCTAATGACATCTTTTATTGGTCAATTTTTGGTCGCCATCTAAGCCTATTTTAGATTTTCTGAAAAATGTCTGGAAATCCTTTAAAACGTAGGCCTATATCCTCTTAAACTGCTCGGTGGATTTTAACCAAATTTGGCTGGATGTATCCTATTATAGTAGGCTTCAGAATTTCTATTCAGAATTTTGATTGGTCTATTTTTCCAGTGACCATCTTTGATTTTCTTAAATATTGTCTGGAAATTCTTTTAAACACTACTCCTTCTTGGCCCAATTTCAACAAAATTTGGGTGGAATGATCCTAGTGTGGTGGGCTTAAAGACATCTAAAGTATGAACATATTCGCCTCCAAGGACGAGTGTTCCATATTACATCATTATATTGTATACTCGAAGACCTGAGGCCCAAACGAACGTGCTCTGTAAGTTTAGGCGTTATGCATGTGCGGATACAAATGCACATGATTGTTGTAAAATTACATTAAAACCACTAATATAAGTCAAGACACGTATTAAAAAGTACCATTTGCGTGTAAAAATAGCCTTTTAATGGCCCTTTCTGCAACATGACTTATTACAGAGACAGAGATGGTGCACATTCAGGTGCGGGTGGGGTTGGAGGTGGTGATAACGCAATTATCTCTGAGATCAGTGAGAGATTTTTCTTTGCTCCTGTCCTTCGCACAAGCTAATGGTGCGAAGGTCTGGATCCAGCATAATCGGATGTCCTATTGTCTTATCTAAAGCCACATTGGTTTATGCTTAGTAAGGTGTGGTCATCAATTTATAATACGATTAGTTAATATTTTGTTAAACAATTTCCTAGCACCGCTACTATTCCTACTAAGTGCTATACCCTGATAATTATCTGGGTCAGATCTACTTCCCTATTTATATAGAGGCTTAATATTGGTCATGCACCACTCGTTGGGGGTAGTATCCAGTGTCAAGTACAAAATTAAACAGTTTTATCAAAATGGTCTATCAAGACAGGTACAGCACATTTCAGTAATTTATTAGGGATACTGCCATTTCCAGAGAATTTCTTATTCTTTGGTAATCTAACTGCAGATATTGTTTCCGATGATGATATTGGGTGGTTCAATTTCTCATCTACCAATTCAGAGTGGTCTGAAAGAATAAATGCGTTTTGTAACGGTTTATTTATGTTAATGTTGATGTTTTTGAAATGTTGAAACTATTCATCTGGATCTAGGATACAGGTTTCATTCCTTTTCTTGGAATGTCTTAATTAGCTGCCAATAGGAAGAAGCATTCTCCTGCATATTATCGAGTTTCGTCAGTGAAAAATTCTTTCAATTTATATTTAGTTAATCTTTTGTGTTGTTTCTTAGCACAATTTGGCTGTCCTATGCGCTTCCCGTTTGAGCTTATATTTTATTGGGTCAAATTTATATATAGTTTCATGTTTACGTCGTTGTGAGATTTTCATACCATTTGGCAGTGGACAGATAAATGTGAGATCCCTTATTTGAAGATAGTCTGTATATGGAAGCAATGCACCGCCACTATATAGTCAATTTGGATGATATACAAAGAGCAATGAATAGAACTATGGTTATCTCTATTATATCTGGCTCTAACATTATCAATTATATATGAATCAGGCAAGAGGAGATACAGAACATAGCAGTTTGAATCAAATGCACATATATCTTGTTCAATCAATATAAGTGTCATCAGTTATAGACTTTGACCATACAGGAGAATTTATATGTGATATGTCGACTGAACCCAATATAGTCTCGTTGTCAAGAAGGAGAAGTCTTACTAATCGTCACCCATAGTACATATGGATTTGAACCATGGACCAGAGACACGAAACTATGTAAGTCGGCCGAGTAACATAGAACAATGTCACCTTTTGTTTCACAAAGTGGTGTACAAGTGGTGTACATAGTTCTTGATATCGATATCCAGGGAGGTGAAGCTTATTCGTATTATTTGCATCATGCCATGACACAGTTATAGTTATAATGTCACATTCCGAAATTGCATCAGTGAAGTCCCTTCTTTCTAACTGCAACGTTCTGGAACATTGCAGCATGAATATTTAATGTCACACATAGCAATTTTTAGATAAATCACATATGTCTGATGACCGACCGGAGGCGGGGGACGCCTGGCTAAACCAATACACAGATGGTGTATATCTGAATCCATGTATCAATGAATCCATCTAATCTATAGCATAATCTAAATACGCAATACCCAGACACTAAGCGGCTCATTCTAGGCTAATTGATTCTTGGTCAGCGTCCAATTACTGTATCCATAAAAGAATCTAATACACATATATAAAATATAAGAATTAAAAAGAGAGATTACTCGAATGTTGAATATTCTACTATGGAACTAAGATACAATTGACAAGCTGTGACCGGCTTCAACATGCATACAATGTCTTTGTAATTCTTTGCTATTTAAGAAACATTCTGTTGAATGTTTTGAAACTAATTTGACAGGGCGCTGTTGCTGCCTTAGGCAGCAACAGCACCCAGTCAAATTAGTTTCAAAATATTCAACAGCTTACCTGTATAGTTTTCTTGAGATCGATAGTCAGGGAGTTCAGAGATCGATCGATCCGAACACGAGCGAGGTGTGGGTGGAGCTTAGCTAAAGATGGGCGGGGCCCCTCTCTTCATAAGGAAGTGTGTCCAAGTTTGGGTCCATGAGAATCATGCAAACATGAGATATGAACTGCTAAGTTGAGCCAAACACAAAATGTTAATGTTGGATAACCCATGTTTATACCGATTTCACAATAACCTCGACCTTTGCATTGTTTTCCCAACAGCATTGTGTGATGCCTCCAATTATAAGGAAGTATGTGTCCAAGGTTGGGTCCAATATACTTAACCAAAGATGCAGTATGAACTGTTAATTTGAGCTAAATGCAAAATGTTAATATTGTAAAAGCAATGTCCCAGTTACCTTGCCCTTTGAGCTTTTGATCCCAAGCTCATTATGTGATGACCCGTCATTATACGGAAACATGTCTAAGTTTGGGTCCAGTACGATTAACCAGTGTTAAGATATGAACTGTTAAGTTGAGCAAAATGGAAAATCTTAACGTTGAAAAAAAAGATTTTACCAAGGTCACGTTAACCGTAACATTTGACCCCCAAGGTCATTGTGTTAGTATAGGGAAGCATCTGTCCAAGTTTGGGTTCAGTATGATTAATCTAAACATAAGATATTAACAGAAAAGTTGAGCGAAATGCAGATTGGACAACATCGTCCGGCGGCTTTATCACAATAGCGCATTTTACTTACTAAAGTCCAGCTAAATGTAACCTTTAGTCAGGGGACTTAGTCATAAATCACAATCACCATGTTTGGACCAAGAGTAGACACAGCCATGACATTTTGATTTTCATGGGAGTCAAGCCGAGTTTCTGCCATGGCGATCATTTTCGAAAAATCCCAGATGTCCGCTGTCCAGAGTAAGGAGGTGCAATAACTTAAGAGGCATATGTAGTAGAAAGACAAATGAGACACATTTTAGGGGGTTTCTTGCAGGATGAATCAATTACCGGTATTATTTTGCCGATTCTGGCTCAAAATCCCATGATAAGGTTACATTTACACCTATTTCACGGTCATTTTTGGACAAAAATATGGATATTTCGAAGGCGATGTCAAGAACAACGATGTCGCTATTGACAGGGGAAATGGCTGATTTCGCATGGCCCAGAGACGAGGGATGAGATAGAGGCAGGATGATATGTATATATCTGCCTCTACACAGTTGGAGTGCTGACACGTCGAATGTCTTGTTGGAAAGCAGAGTCAGTGTTGAGGAGGAGTTTTCCATCCATCTCAGTTTTGGCCAGCTATTTACTGACAAAGGAGAATAGATCCTTTTTGTTTTTCACATTTTCCCTGTACGATTGCCAGTGCTTTTTTTGGGATGGGAGTGGAGCCATCGCCATCTGTCTCTAGTTGAGTATGCGTACTTGACCCAAGCTACTGATGTGTCATTGATTGCAAGCTTTCTTCATCGTTGTCATCCCAAAGTGCATCGATATGTTCAACCATGGTAGTCACCTGAGCTTCCACGAAAGGTGCAATGTGTAGGTGTACATCCTTAGCGAGTGTTACCGCTCTGGCCGGATGCACCATGTGGATGGTGGCAACCATGTCAAGCACTTGAACTGTCACATGTATTAGTGGATTGGTGTAACTGTTTGGCGCGTTGACACATGTGGATATTTGATTTGGTGCCATCTTTAGTGAAATTCGGTCTCAGAGGAGGCTCTTTTAGGTTCTTGAATTTCAAGAATTCGGCCATATCCACGTCCGGATGTGATTGAAAAGAAAGGAAGAGTTGTGTGATGTGCAGGCTATTTTGTATCCCAACCTTGTTTCCCTTCTTTAGAGTTAGTAGGATTGGTGAGAGTGAACATGTTGTTTTTCTCTGACAGCAGAATGGTCACCTTGTCTAGCCATGTCCATACATATTCTTCATGAAGAGCATAGCCAATTTCATTGATTTGGGAGAGTGACACGGTTACCTCATGCTCCATCACATCACGTGTATCCAGAGCAATGGACTCGTAAGCTGTTGCTAGGAAATGAGTGTCCAGTACACTCACCACATTCATAAAAGAGTACACGTCCTTCAGAATCCCAGACTGCAAGCTGTATGCCTCTTCGCGCTGACCAGTTGCTGATGCAAGTAGTTTATGAATACTCTAGAATTCTTCAATCATTCTATTTCTCATGCAATCTTGGACAGCCAACATAAACAATGCTATGACATCGGTGTCATCATAGAGATCAGCAGCTCCACCATTGCCATGGAGTACTTTTTGCAATGAGGCTGAATTTGTGCGCAGTCTTTTGGATGCCGAAGTTTCCCTTGTGGTACACTGCTGTTGCTTTACAGCTAGTTCCATGTCCGTGACATGAACAAGCAACCAGCGAATATCGATGGAGTGGTCCAGAATAAAGAAACAAACACAAGGCTAATCACACACATGGATGTAGAGAGGAGATAGAGAGAGAGAGAGAGAGAGAGAGAGAGAGAGAGAGAGAGAGTCTACATGCAGTTTGATACCACGGTAGAGCAGAAATGGTTGTTCACGCTCCTCACTATGGCAGATTACGGTATTGTCTGACGAGGATGCATACTTGACAGTGTTGAATAGCATGAGTTGGAACGAGTGCACACGATCTTTTCCATAGTAACCTGGGAAAAATCACTGCCAGATTGAATATGATTAGAATGTTTGATATTCACTTAGGACCCTGAAGAACAAAATTGATGACTCTCGGAATTGTCTGGATAATATGCTAGGACCATAACACTATGCATATAGATCCAATAGAAAGAATATGTATTTTTCTCCAAATTGGCATTGAATATGACCTTATTACGCGACAATGACTTATAATCGACCCATAATTGACAAAATAACAACGGAAATGGATTCTCCATACTCAATAACCCCTAAGATGTCGTCTCATTTATCAAATCTACCACCTTTGGTTCTCTAGTTATTGCACCACCTTACTCCAGATGGCGGTCATCTTTAATTTATCCAATATGGCCACCATAAGGGAGCACATCTTGACTTCAGCAAATATATGAAAGGTCATGGCCATATCTAACGCTGGTACAAAATGGTGCGTGTGGAAAGATGTGAACAATTATGGTGATTTCGAAGGATAGACCCCCTGACTCCTTCTATTTTTGGCAAATGGTCATTCAATAAGAAATATTTTGCCATCAGGCTATATAGGGTTAACTGTACTTTGTTTGTATGAACACAGTTGCAGACGTCTCTTGGTCTACAATTGAACGTTTCTCAACACATATCACAGGCCTTTCGTCCAGTTTGACAATTAAAATGGTAACTTGACATGAGGGGTTAATATTTTAACAGTATTTTCACTAGCTGTTGCTAAACACACTATTTTGTTTTCTTGTTAGCTCTGGTAATGGAAGCAACTGAATATTTCAATACAACACTTGGGATCCGTGATCCCAGTGTCTTTGACATTTCCAGCTACTGCCCGACGTCAGACCATCAAGTACGTATACTAGATTCAATAGTTTAGTAACTTATATAGGATTACACCTTTATTGGGCACGTATCCCAATCGGTATAGACGTCATCCCTCTCCCATTTACAAAATCAATATCCCTCATCTTTACAGAGCCTAGACCCCTCCCCACACCTCTTTACAAAGCCTGGATCCCTCTCCTCTTTACAGAACCAATATCCATATCCGATTTGCACATGCCCTGTAGGTGGGGCTTAGAATACACCTTCCGTATCCTCTGCGTGTCGTAAGAGGCGACTAAAGGAGGTAAGGGTGAGGTAACCCTGACAGAAACCTCCAGTGCTAAAGACGGAGGTTCCAGGCCGCACGGCGCACTCTAATAAACCATGGATCCACGCACTTAACGCTTATGATCATGTCGATAGTCACTTACAGGACTGGCGGTATGATCAGCGAATGAAAAGAAGAAGAAAGAAGAAGATCCTCTTTGCACAGCCTGAATACATCTTCTCTTTACACCGTCTGTATCTCTCTATCTGCTTTTCATAGCCTGGATCCCTCCTTTCTTTACACAGTCTGGGTTCCTCTCTTTACACATCTGGTAGATATCTCCTCTTTACACACCCTGGTCTCTCCACTCTACAGTGCTAGCAGCCCTCTCTTCTCTTTAAACAGCCTGGATCCCTCCTCTCATTACACAGCCCAGATCTCTCTTCTCATTACACAGCATGGACCTCTCTCCTCTTTACACTGCCTGGATCCCTCATCTCTTTACACATCTGGTAGCTATCTCCTCATTACACACCCTGGGTCTCTCCACTCTTAACACAGCTAGCTGTATCTCTCTCCTCTTTACACAGCCCGGATCCCTCCTCTCTTTACACAGCCTTAATCTCTCCTCTTTACACAGCCTGGATCTATCTTCTCATTGCACAGCCTGGATCACTCCTCATTACACAGCCGGAATCTATCTTCTCTTTACACAGCCGGAATCCATCTTCTCTTTACACAGGCTGGATCTCTCTAGTTATACAAGTAATGATGATATTACGGTATATTGGAACAAATCTGGCTGCTTGGCGTTGAACTATACCCAGCTGCCTGATGTTGTTGGATGTAGCCGGGTCCCATATTACACTCGCATACTCCACGATAGGTTGTACTAGTTTTATAGCAAAGTTCTTTTGTTTTCTTTGGACATTGGTGTAGATTTTGTTGTAGAAAGGCCCTGGTTCCATTGGCCTTCTTGGTAATCTGCATTATACGATGATTCCATTTCTATAGATTTATTCCCAGATATTTCGCTGTATCTACATCATCAAGTATGTGGCCATAGCTTGTGTAAAAGTTTTTAGATTGGTGTCCTCTTGTTGGTCATATGAAGCACTTGGCACCTTTTAGGATGAAATTCCATCAGCCAGACACTCCCACTGTTGCATGCTATCAGGGACATGTTGGAGCTGTATTGCATCTTCACTTGCTCTGATGTTGCGATAGAGCATAGTCGCTGGCAAACGGTCTGGTTGTTGATTCTTGTAAGATGTGGTACACCTGACTCTACAGCAGCTGTCTGTAATGTCACACCATCTAATAGTACCTGTTGTTGGCATTCTCCAATGAAGTCTCTGATCCAGTTGTTGACATTCCCTCTCATTCCGTAGTATTCCAGTTTGTGGAGCAGTCCGAGATCGGCTACCGTGTTAAAAACTTTGGAGAAGTCGAGCAGTATCACGTTTGTTTGCCCCTTGCTGCCTATAGTGTGCACAAGGTCTTGGATGATACTGATTAGCTGTGTCTTGCAGGAGCGCCGTTTTCGAAATCCATGCTGTGCATCAGTCAAGATCAAGAATTTGTCCATATGGCTTATGATTGAGCTGCAAATAATGTGTTCTAGGATTTTGCAGGTGACTGAGGTTAGGGATACTGGTCCATAGTTCTGCTTTGTTCTTCTCCCCGTTCTTGAAAATGGCTACCATGTTTGCGTTTTTTCACTTTTTTGGTATGATTAATTGATCAATAGAGGCTTGGAAGAACATGGCATAGACTGGCGCCAGTTCATTTGCCAGTTCTTTTAGAAGTCTGGTAGGTATGCCATCAGGTTCCGGGGCTTTATGAATCTTTAGGTTAGCTAATAGTTTTCGGACACCTTCAACAGTCACTGTTATTTGTCCAATGGCCGATTAAGAACGTGGTCCTTTATTTGGGATTGTGGAGCTATCTTCGTTCATGTTGATCTGCTGGTTTAGAATATTTGCTATTTTATGCTCTTAGTGGTGCGACTCCTGAACTATCACATTTTTGCCGTTTATAAAGCTCCAGAATCGCTTTGGGTTACTGCTTGAATCATGGCCACAGAGATTTATAACGTATTCATTATATGCATGCTGACAGAATTTCTTCAATTGCTGGTAGTTTCTGAAATCCGATTCCTTATTTGTTCTCCCACTTTGATGCAGTGAACTAGTGGTTTTATATTTCCGAAAAAATTGGTCCCGATCCCAGGATGATTCATAATAAGGAAAAAATGACCAGAGTGACGTTGCCAGCAACCGTCAGTTAGTGTTGAAGAAGTGAACAAGATGGTCACGAAAGCTACACTCAAACAATTTCTACAACCCGGAGAGGTAACTAATTTTTCCTTATTATAGTGGTTTTATGTTTTGTGATAAAGTTCTTTTGGAATGACATGCATGCACTTTTCATCATGTCAATGCTGGCCCGTTTCCAGAGATAGATTTTACCTTTTCACGGGCTTACTGCATGTTGGTGTGATGTTTGAGTCAACATATATGATGCTTTGGTCACTTATACCTGGAAAGGCTACACATTTGTTTAAAAGCGATGGGCGATTTGTGATGAATAGATCCAGTGTGTTGATTTCCTGTGTTGGAAAAGTGACCATTTGATCGAAGGAGCAGTTTTGAAGCAAATCCAAGAAGCGATTATTTGTGAATAGTGAGTTCTGGTTTCCACTGACTGACTATGTTTCCTAATTTACGCCAGGGAGGTTGACATCTCCGCCTATCCACACTATAGTGTTCTTATGGTGTTGTGATATTTCGTCAACATGGGTACACAGATTTTTGATATAGTTATCTTCTTTATTTGGTGGTCGAGAATACGCCAATGATAAGGTCTATTCCTTTACTAACTGATAGTTTGACAAATATGGCTTCGTCGTCATTGTCAGTTTATCTGTTTGACTATGTAGCAATTCTTAATCGCAAGTAAAACACCACCGTAGCTGTTATTTCGGTCTTTTCTGATTACCTCGACTCATAATTTAAAGGAAATATCTCTGACCTATGAACATTAGTGTTGAGCCATGTTTCTGTGCCCATGATGATACCCGGGTCTTCAGAGTATTTCTTACACATTGAAAGTTTATGTTTAGTATTTTCATACTTCTAGGCTCAGTTTGAAAAGGAGAGTAAGAGAAATAGGGAGGGTGGAATTGTGGAGGGAGGGAGGAGCATGGAGAGGGAGGAAACAAAGGGGTAAAGATTGAGTGGTAGAGATGGAGGGGTGGGAAGAGGAGGATGACATAGGGGTGGAGGAAGGGAGTGTAAATGGGGAGGAAGGACTGGGTGAAGCAGGAAGGCAGAGAGAGCGAGAGAGCGAGAGAGAGGAGAGTGGACACGAAGAGGTATAGGGAATGGATTACATTGGGTGGGTAGGCAGAGCGAGGTGTGTTGAGAGAAAGGGAGAGGGATGGGGGAATTGAGATGGAGAGGATAGATTCACCTCATACAGCCACCGTGTTAATACTTAATACATGTGAGAATCGCACTATATATTAATTTAAAATGTGCAACTATATAACATTAGCACTTAGCACCATGTTGAACTTATGCTTGTGTTTATTTTCAGAATGTTAAACATTTAATCAAGGGCAACATACTTGTCAGACGCATGCAACAGTCTCACCATTTCTAACCATGATCATGGCAGAGCTTATTTTCAGTAGTTATCACTTAATATGCCTAGTATAACTAATAAGGGTTCATATATTTATACAAACGGTACACACAACCTGGCTAATTAACTCTTAACTAACGGTCAAGATGGCCATGGCTAGACCCTGCAGGGATCCTTTGGAATGTTCATTTGCAGGATAAGAAAACTATATTTTGACCATTTTACCACTTGAATGACTGGCTCCATCAGTGAGCCAGTTATTCCAGTTTGAATTTTTTTTTAAGTAGTCCGCACTTGGCCTGCAAATGGGCATTCAGTAAGCAAACACTTGGATTTTCTTAACTAAATTTGACCATTAACAGGTTAAATATGCCAGTATTCAGACTTTTCTATCTTTTTAAATTTAGATTTTTTACTTTCAATCTTCTTATGAACAAGTTCTATTTCCAAGCCATACCTTCCTTGTCAGTATACACAATCATTCCGTGACACAGCTTACACACGTTAATCCACAATAAACACACATTATGAGTTATAATGCCGTCAATTGTATATTTGTTGCCACAATTTGGTGGCTCATTAAATAGGTGGTCATAATTTTATCCGTCTTAAAGAACCACCATCTGGTGGCCCACAAATTCGAGCCATGAGAGCTTGCATGTAATATAAAACCACATATGTTTTGTGACCACACATTGATGAGATGTGTTTACGTCAGTGCTGTATTTGACACAAACAATGATTTTTAGTTTCTCGAATACTCTGATTATTCTACACTATTTCCAAATATATGTGATTATTTATATATGATATTTTCCTGTTGTAATATCTGTAGTGAATTCCATTCCTTAATAAACAACACCTTTCTAATACTATCCTTGTCACTAATTAACTCTTTTACACTCATATCAGCACAAAACAGCTTCTGCAATGGTCTTGAGAAATGTCCATTTGCAGACCAAGAGAAGACTATAGTTGAAAATTTACCACTGGAATGACTGGCTTGATAACCAAGAAAGTCATTCCAGTGGTAAATTTTCAAAAATAATCTCTTGGTCTGCAAATGGACATGTTTATGTAACATATGATGCTACCAGAACATGGCAGGCATGATACTACCAGAACATGGCAGGCATCATGCTACCAGAACATGGCAGTCATGATGCTACCAGAACATGGGAGGCATCATGCTACCAGGACATGGCAGGCATGATGCTACCAGAACATGGCAGTCATGATGCTACCAGAACATGGCAGGTGTGATGCTACCAGGCCATGGCCGGTATGATGCTACCAGACCATGGCAGGTACGATGCTACCATAACATGGCAGGCATGATGCTACCAGAACATGGCAGGTATGATGCTACCAGAACATGGCAGGTATGACACAACCATAACATGGGAGGCATGATGCTACCAGAACATGGCAGGTATGACACAACCAGGACATGGCAGGTATGATGCTACCATGACATGGCAGGTATGATGCTACCAGACCATGGCAGGTATGATGCTACCATAACATGGCAGGTATGATGCTACCATAACATGGCAGGTATAATGCTACCAGGACATGGCAGGCATGATGCTACCAGGACATGGCAGGTATGATGCTACCATAACATGGCAGGTATGATGCTACCATAACATGGCAGGCATGATGCTACCAGAACATGGCAGGTATGATGCTACCAGAACATGGCATGTAGGACACAACCAGAACATGGGAGGCATGATGCTACCAGAACATGGCAGGTATGACACAACCAGGACATGGCAGGTATGATGCTACCAGGACATGGCAGGTATGATGCTACCAGACCATGGCAGGTATGATGCTACCATAACATGGCAGGTATGATGCTACCAAAACATGGCAGGTATAATGCTACCATAACATGGCAGGTATAATGCTACCAGGACATGGCAGGCATGATGCTACCAGGACATGGCAGGTATGATGCTACCAGGACATGGCAGGCATGATGCTACCAGAACATGGCAGGCATGATGCTACCAGAACATGGCAGGTATGATGCTACCAGAACATGGCAGATAGAATGGATGCTACCATAACATGGCAGGTATGATGCTACCAGGACATGGCAGGTATGATGCTACCAGGACATGGCAGGCATGATGCTACCAGAACATGGCAGGCATGATGCTACCAGAACATGGCAGGTATGATGCTACCAGAACATGGCAGGTATGATGCTACCAGACCATGGCAGGTATGATGCTACCATAACATGGCAGGTATGACGCTACCAGGACATGGCAGGCATGATGCTACCAGAACATGGCAGGCATGATGCTACCAGAACATGGCAGGTGTGATGCTACCAGAGCATGGCAGGTATGATGCTACCAGAACATGGCAGGTATGATGCTACCAGAACATGGCAGGTATGATGCTACCAGAACATGGCAGGTATGATGCTACCATTACATGGCAGGTATGATGCTACCAGGACATGGCAGGCATGATGCTGCCAGGACATGGCAGGTATGATGCTACCAGGACATGGCAGGTATGCTGCTACCAGAACATGGCAGGTATGATGCTACCAGGACATGGCAGGCATGATGTGTCCAGGACATGGCAGGCATGATGCTACCAGAACATGGCAGGTATGATGCTACAAGAACATGGCAGGTATGAGGCTACCAGAACATGGCAGGTATGATGCTACCAGAACATGGCAGGTATGATGCTACCAGAACATGGCAGGTATGATGCTACCAGAACATGGCAGGCATGATGCTACCAGGACATGGCAGGTATGATGCTACCAGAACATGGCAGGCATGATGCTACCAGGACATGGCAGGTATGATGCTACCATAACATGGCAGGTATGATGCTACCAGGACATGGCAGGTATGATGCTACCAGGACATGGCAGGTATGATGCTACCAGGACATGGCAGGCATGATGCTACCAGGTCATGGCAGGTATGATGCCACCAGAACATGGCAGATAGGATGCTACCATAACATGGCAGGTATGATGCTACCAGGACATGGCAGGTATGATGCTACCAGGACACGGCAGGTATGATGCTACCAGGACATGGCAGGTATGATGCTACCATTACATGGCAGGTATGATGCTACCAGGACATGCCAGGCATGATGCTACCAGGACATGGCAGGTATGCTGCTACCAGAACATGGCAGGTATGAGATGAGGACACGGCAGGCATGATGTGTCCAGGACATGGCAGGCATGATGCTACCAGAACATGGCAGGTATGATGCTACCAGAACATGGCAGGTATGAGGCTACCAGAACATGGCAGGTATGATGCTACCAGAACATGGCAGGCATGATGCTACCAGAACATGGCAGGTATGATGCTACCAGAACATGGCAGGCATGATGCTACCAGGACATGGCAGGTATGATGCTACCAGAACATGGCAGGCATGATGCTACCAGGACATGGCAGGTATGATGCTACCAGGACATGGCAGGTATGATGCTACCAGGACATGGCAGGTATGATGCTACCAGGACATGGCAGGCATGATGCTACCAGGACATGGCAGGTATGATGCTACCAGAACATGGCAGGCATGATGCTACCAGGACATGGCAGGTATGATGCTACCAGAACATGGCAGGCATGATGCTACCAGGACATGGCAGGTATGATGCTACCAGGACATGGCAGGTATGATGCTACCAGGACATGGCAGGTATGATGCTACCATAACATGGCAGGTATGATGCTACCATAACATGGCAGGTATGATGCTACCAGAACATGGCAGGTATGATGCTACCATAACATGCCAAGTATGATGCCACTGTACAAATCAGAAATAACTTAACATGATTCCAACAGAAAATAAAACACAGTTGAATGTTTTGAACATAATTGGATTGGAAGATATTGCTGCCTAAGGCAGCAAATTATTTTCAAAATATTCAACAGAACATATCTGATTAACTGACATGTTCCTGGTTTTTCTTTAGGAAAGATTTAAAGTTATTTCAGTGCCATACTGTAGCATACATTGAGTGTGTAGTTGTTCTAAGGCTGCACACCTTGCAAAACACTTTGCTGACAGAGGGTCAGACAAGGAGTCATCACTATAGCTCAGCTGCCTGACAAGCTAGTTGAGCTAAACAAGAGGCCAGACATACAGACAGATGAGTGGACACAGGGGGGGGGGGGGGAATAAGAATAGCTCACCTGAATGACAAGCCAGATGAGCTAAAATGTTTCACTGCTATACTTAATTTAATTACCCTTGACCCGAAAAGGTATTGGATTCAGGTCAGTCTGTCTGTCTGTGCATACATGCATGCAAGTGTCTGGAGCTATATCTAAAAGCTACTAATCTGATTTGGCGACAAAACTTAACACATGGAATCTTGTTGTGAAAGAGGACTTCCAGACTTTGGCAGTGGCCCAGATAAAAAAAATACTGGATCCAGATTAAATGCTAGATTTATGGAATCTACTGGTCGGATTTCACTCAAATTTGAACATAAGGCATATGAAACATAAGGAAGTTGGTTATGATCTGAAAAGATTTAAAGTGTTGTCCATGTGACAAAAACAAGACAGAGATGTTTTCAACCTTTGATATTATTTAAGCCTTTAATGACCAAAATTTGTCTGCAGTCTTTGATGAGGAGATCCATTTCAACGCAAAAGTTGATGGATGGATGATGGACAGGTGAAGGGTTGTCATGATATAAGCTCACTTGTCCATCCAGGGCATATCAGCTAAAAATAGCATTATGAGTGTGCATGCATATTTTTTATGAACTTTAAGGATTTCAAGGGAGATAACTACAGTTAGTCTGGACTCCTTTCGCTTATACGCAATCCACACCAAGGGTGTGGGATTTGACAGACCAAATTTGAAATGAATCCATCCATTATAAATGAAGTTACTGAGCGGAAACCAAATGCACGGATAGTTAATGAATTTTAAGGATTTCAAGGCAGATAACTACAGTGAGTCCGCATGTGTTTCCCTGCAATCCCCAACAAGGGCATGTAATCAGCAGTTGACTATCATAAGTGAAGTTATTGAGCAATAAACACATGCATGGACACACGCATGGACGGACAGACACGCATGGACATACGCCTGGACGCACGCATGGACATACGCCTGGACGCACGCCTGGACACACGCATGGACGGACAGACAGCAGTGAAAGTATAATACCCTGTTTTTTCATGGCAGGAGGATAATAAATAAAATCGTGCCTTTGTTATAAAGGTGTATTCCACAGATCCACTTGGCAATGAATAAATTCATATTAAAGTTAGTCTGAAAAGCTACAAGCTTTGAATCCAGCCTTCAGCTCGGGTTATGACATAATTACTACTTATGAGGTAACAGATTTATAACGTATGATGACACATTACAGCTAAAAACTCTATTTTAGTCACCACCAAACATGTTTCTTGAAAGAGAAAAGTACCCCAACAAAACACTGTTTAAAAGAGGCCCTTTCTGTTCTACGATTTTTGTAGTGCGCCTCTTCTTCCGAACAGATTGTTATTCCTATTACAAAAATAACATGGCCATTCCAACTTTGAGTCTTAAAGCACAAGGAATTTGCTGCATTGGGTACATGTAGCAATGAATGAGTTAAAAGCAGTATTTTTATTCTATGATTTAAAGGAATATCACTGAGACAACATTGCTAAAAGAAGCACCAAGTATCATTATTCTAAAATAGCATAGTATGGGCCATCTTTATCCATTCTCCTTCAGACTCGGAGCATCATGTGTCCCTAGTTTCTCTTCAGAAATTGGAATATTAGTATCTGTCAGAGCGATGTCCCCAAGCCCGCATCCAGCCACACCACTAGCTTTATCGTGACTGAGCGATCCATTCACACTGCCACCTGTATCCTGACCTAGCAGTGTATCCACGTTGACACCTGTGTCCTGACCTAGCAGTGCATCCACGTTGACACCATTATCTTGCACTACCATCGCGTCCATCTGTCGACGTTTCTCTTCATACTGAATATGTTTTATATGCCTGGTGTGGTATAGGAATCGATGACCTATAAATAAGAGTAAAATATCTGTATACATACAGTGTCCTGCTATAGCACCAGATACCCTGGGACAAATGGTGCAGATTCTCAGAATATGAGTCAACATTTGGTGAAAATGAAGTGTCAGAGAGGTTGAGTAAAGCAGACTAAGCCTGTAGCTCATTGACTCCATCGACTCAGGTATGATATTTATGATGGGTCATTGTAGATTTCTTAGTGATAAATTGTGAAACAGGGCTTCGTTTCTGAGACTATTTGTAGCTATCACTCTCGCTCGCATAGCTTTTCATTGCAGGAGAGCAATTAATCACTCACCTCAAATCTTAAAACTGAAAGCAAAATTTGAATATTTTCGTCTAAACATAATGTTATTGATAGATTTGCACATTTTCATTCTGTAAGAGGAGTGATCACTCACCTAACATTGATCATGGAGAGCAATTTATAGCTCACCACATATTTCTAGAAAAGAAGCCCTGGTGAAACCATTAGTATAATCAAACCTCCCCAAAGAGATTCACAAACCCTCTAAACTGAACCTAGCTCATAGAAGCGATGCTATTCTTCTACAACATTCATCAATCAGATCCTTCTCAAACCAAGCAAATTCTTCAGTGGATCCGAGAGCCACCATTGTATCAAGGAAACATACCATTACAATCAAGCATCTCTGTAGAAGCCTTCTTTCTACAGCAAACTTTACACATGGCGAGAGAACAAAAATGACCCTGAAAAACAAACACATTTTCTTACAGGGTGTGCTTCATTGATAACTGAAGCAGAACCAGACAATTAAAGATTAACACTTAACTACTTAATCGGCAAAACTAGACAGGAAATTTGAAATTTTCATATAGAAAGTGTCCATTTGCAGAACAAAATAAGAATATTTTATTAACCCATTCACCAATGAATTCCATATATCTCATTTTCAACGCTACCATAGGTGAAAACTTAAATATTTTGAAATTATTTTGACTGAAAGCCATTGCTGCATAAGCCAGCAATGGCTTTCAATCAAATTAATTTCAAAATATTCAACACAATTAACTTTACAGTATATTGTAGATAATATAATTTCACAGATTTCACTTACTGGTGAAATGCTTGTAGTTACAGTCAGTTAATAAAGTGCTAAGTTTTGTTACAATATTCTTCTGGGTCTGCAGATGGGCATTTCTCAGGACAACCATCGCTGCTGCTGAAGCCACTTTTAGCGAGATTGACCATTAACTAGGAGAAAACCTGTTACTTAAGCGTTTAATAGTTCCAGGCCAAGAGAAGACTATTTTCGAAAACTTACCACTTGCCTGACTGGCTCAATACCTGTGCCGGTCGGTCCAGTAGTATATTTTCAAAAATAATTTTCACTTGGGCTGCAAATGGGCAGTCAATAAGAAAATATGTAGATTTTCTGTACAAAATTTGACCAGTAAAGGACTAATATTCATTCTTATCTAATCTTAACCTGTCTAATCTACTAATTTAAGCGATGAAAATGTTCAGACAATAATTAATAGAACTGTTTTAAACTAAGCTATACTATGTAATCATACTCGGCTATCAAAAGCTTACACTTTCTAGTCTACACTACATATTCCATAAATTTAAGTTAATTTCCACCATTTCATAAGACTGACCTAGTTCTTTAATAAATCAAATTTTATAGCTTCCCATCTACAATTTCATTTGATGAAACAATTTCCCCATTAGCTTCAATACTTCAGGAAAATTGAAAGGGTCAAGCAACTCTGATGATACTAGAAATATCTAACCATGTGAGGTTTGTTCTAAATCTGTCCTGAATTAACATGTTGACGATGCACAGATAGTGTGCGTGCGTGCGTGTGTGCGTGTGTACGCATGCGTGCAGAAAAAGCATCCCGTTAAATTATTTACAAAATATTCAACAGCTTACCTGAATAGTTTTCTTGAAATTGAGGTTCAGAGTCAACGGATCGATTGATCCCAACATGGCCAAAGCGTGGGTGGAGCTTCTATGCTAGAGATGGGCGGGGAATAGCTAAAACTGGATTCCTCCATTTGACTGGTAGCCACTACTGGCTATATGGCAATAATAGCTCCCATTCAAGTTACTCTTAGTGTAATCAACATAATGTTAATTACATTCTAACTTCACCAAACATTACCAGCTGGTGATAGGAGGCTGGTTAGATAAACTGCAAATGCCAGCCCTGGTCTCTAGACTGTAAGCCAATGAAGGATGGCAGATTCTGTTCTAATGAACAGGATGTGGAGGTGCTTTCATATTCTTAAATTTTCTGATTAGTCAGGTATGTCCTCCAATCCAGTTATTTTCAAAATAGTCAACAGCATATTTTACTTTGTCTTGGAAAAATTTTAAGCTTTATTTAGCGATATTGTGTTATGATAAACAACTCACCTTCGAGTTATCACAGGTGCTACATTTCTCATAAATATCCTTCTTATCAGGGTCATAGTTCTTATATGGGTTACGCAATCTCTTCTTCAGTTTGTTGCGTGAATAAACCTCATCGTCTTTAAGTGGATGTCCAAGAATAGCCAGGTGTCGTCTAATTGAATCATTGTCTCGTTTCGGTCGCTGACATTTCTTGCTCTCATCTGCAGGCTCTTCAGGACTGAAAACAATGAAAGATGGTAGCATGGTTTCTATGACACAATCACTTTAACTGCTCACTTAGAAGTCATAGTGGATCTCAAACAAGGTGAAATTAAGAATAAAAACAAGAAGTCTAGGCCTGAGCATGTCAAGCTTTCATGACATTTTGAACACCGTTTAGCTATGACCTGCCCATCTCTAGCTAAGCTCCACCCATGCATTGCCCGTGATGGGATCAATCGATCCATGCACTCTCTGAATCACAATTTCCAGAAAACTATACAAGTAGCTGTTGAATATTTTGAAATTAATTTGACTTGATGCTAGCTATGGCAGCAACAGCACCCACCCAGTCAAATTAGTTTCAAAATATTCAACCAAATGTTTATTAACTAGTAAAGACATACAATTCATACAACAATGCTTAGTCCATCATCAATTATCCCTTCATGACGTTCTTAGCTCAATCATTCATGACACATATGACGTCATCCTATACGTTACATAATTGATTATGACATCATTTGATTGATGGTTAAACTAGAATCCTCCATTCTCAGATCAGACACTATACACCACACAATGGATGTCATTTGGATCACTAAGTCGACTTCTGCATAGGACTCAACAATTATCAACTGAGATTAGATTACATCGTATTGAATAAAATTGTGTTTTTACCAAGTGAGGTTGGTGATTTAAAAATTAAATGGGAATGAGTTTGGGATTCTATTTATCATATAAACCATAATCTCTCTCACACAATGTGCTGTAAGTAAAAACGAATAGCAATTTCAAAATTTCTAGACAATACAGCAATTTTCTCATTTGAAATTTAAAGGTGTGAGTTTTATTTGTTACTCTTAAAAAGTCACACAACAATTTCCGTCCAATGAAAATATTTCATTGTTGTAGTTAAATACCTCTAATATTATATTTTCACAGAGGATATTGTATAAAAGAACTTATTTTCTGAAATAGCTACCCTGAAAAAAATGCAGATGATAATCTATAGTGTAAGAAATATTTTGATACCAATTTCACTGGGAGCTTTTGCTGCCTAGTAACATGTTCCAGTCGTATTAGTTTCAACATATTAACAGCCTTCCTGTATATTTTTCGAGAAAATTGAGACACTGGCATTTGAAAGGTTAAAGTTATGGGAAAGTTTGTTTATGTCTTCCAGCTTAGTTTCTCTCATCTGGTATCTCGTGTACGTCGTTGCGCTTTATAATATCATTGCTCTTCAGACATAGCTTGGGTAAAGATTTCATGAAATAGATTTAAGTTTAAATCATCTGTTGATTTAAAAGTGGAAGCATCAACCTTGGACTACATGGACTGAAGCTATATGCAGAATAAACGTAATCACGGATTTCATTTTTCACGAGAGAGTAGTTATACTTACCTCCCTAATACTCTATGATATTTCCTAAGTATCGACCTTCACTCAATAACCCCAGATTAAAAAAGATAGGTGCCCTTATTGGGCAGGTAGACAGGTGACAGTCTGCCGGATGCCGGCCCCAACCTCGCGCATGTGCGGACTGTCACTGCCTCAGCTTGACTATTGGCCGACACATGCAATTTAAAAGCCTGAAGCCCGAGCCTCTGTGTAGCAGAGAGGCTGGGTCCATGTTAGGGAGGTAAGTATAACTACTCTCGTGAAAAAAAGAAATCGGTGATTTTGTTTATTTCACTTCAAGAGATATACCGACCTCCCTAACACTCTATGAGATTGCCAGAATTCGCAAGAGAATTTGGCGGGAGGGAGGCCAGGTCAAAAGACCAGCTCATCCCTTGCACTTTTTTGCGCATGAAGCACTAACATCTGAAAATTGTGTGACACACACAATCAGGCAATGATTTGAACATCAGATAACACAACCGATGGTGAGAGTAATGACAGTATGTCAAACGCTCTCCCCCTCCTTTTGGGAAAGGAGAAGCCATGACCTCAATGTCCCATACGCTCTCTAAGTACTGGTACTAAGTATTACAGGACACGAGACTAGACTTCATTTCGTATACTCTCAATAAATGAGATAAATAAATGAGTGGTACCACACAGGTACCATCACATTCTTGTTAAATAAGGGTAAAACATCGTGACAATAAATTATGTAACAACAAAAGGCAGTACTGACCTTATGCATGAAAGCTGTATCCATCCAGTCCACATCAGTGAAGGAGATATGATACACGATTATGCGGTTGTTTCCACAATTAAAATGTGCTGTCTGAAGACAGCAAGTGCAACTTATCTACAATATATACACCTGATCATCTTTTGAATATCGATACGGTAAGAGGATTAGTGGTGTCATGGAGGTAATGGTCGGTAAAACTTGACTCACAGTGCCACTGAGCTACCGACATAATGTCATCCACCGGCACCCCATTAAACAGGGCGGTGGACGCCACTATGCCACGGACATTGTGAGCCTTGGCTAAGTCAACTTGTTTATCAGTGGCGGATTTGTGGCAAAATTGAATACATTCCACAATCCACCTAGATATAGTGTCTTTTGACGCTCTGCCATGGGGTTCAATATAAGACAACCATAAAGAGGATGGGTCCGTCGACCATTCCTGTGTATGCTGTTTAATGCGTGGACTGGACACCATGCTTTAGAATTAGGATCAAATCTAGTCAAAGCTGGTAAAATAATTGGTTGGCCTGGATATTTCAGACTGGTTCTTAGCCATGAAATTTATCCTAGGTAGAAGCCTAAGGCCTTCCCCTGTAACCACATAACGGTCTGCCTCGGCGGACAACGCATGAATCTTGCTTCTCCGTCTTGCAAAGGCCGCAGCAATTAGAAATAGTTTTTAAGTGTCAACCCTTTCATAGAAATGGCACTTAGTGGTTCAAAGGGCTTGTCTGATAGCACTTAAAGTACTAGAGATAAACTCCAGGATGGAATTGCTGGTGGATTTCTCGATCTTAGATTTCTCATGCCTTTTATTAAAGTGTTCAATGAACAGACTTCGTCACTTCCCCTATCAGCCAAGCAAGGGATAACTGACAACAAAGGTGACTTGTGGCCAGCCATAGAGTTAGGCTTGAGGCTATAGGCGTAATACAGGCGACAGAATCGGCTACTACCTGAATAGATGCATCCATTGGATTAACATTTCTGTTTAAGCACCATTCTACATTTACTTTACAGTTATATGCTCTGGAGGTTGACCACCTTCTGGCTTTTTCCATAAACATGTCTGTTTGTTCATAAAAACCCTCCTTAACTTTAGATTCCCTGACAACATCCACGCAGTCAATTGGAAAATTGATGGATTGCTGTGAAGGGACTTGCCCTGGAAAATGATATTGTCCATCAGAGGCAGAGGAACCGGATTGCAGATCAGAAGGTCCAGCAGATCCGTATACCATGATCGGCTTGGCCAATTTCGGGCGATCAGAAGCACTTGGCACTCCTCCTGCCTGATTTTCTGAAGAACTTTTGGAATCAGGATTGCTGGTGGGAATGCGTATGCATACATTCCCTCCCAGCTGATAGCTAATGCATCTGTTGCATAAGCGCTTGGATCTGGAATCGGAGAGACATACGTCGTAATCTTCGCATTCTTGTTCCTTGCAAACAAATCTATGTTGGGTTTCCCCCAGTTGTTGAACAGACGATCTGCCACACATTGATTTAGTTGCCATTCCGTAGGCAAAACACTTCTCCTTCGGCTCAATGAGTCTGCTAATAGATTTAGCCTTCCCGGAATGTGAACTGCCTTCAAGGTGATCATATGATCTAGACACCAGCAAAGCAGTTTCCAAATCATCATACAGAGACTGGGCGACTTTGTTCCGCGCCCTGGCAGTATATATAAGTCACTACTGTTGAGTTGTCTGATCGAATTAGAACAATCTTGCCCTGAACTTTCTTTAAGAAATGTTCCAGGCCAAGAACTACTGCTCATAATTCCAGTAGATTTATATGTTCCTGTGACTGATCCAGATTCCAAAGCCCTTCTTCTTCTTCTTTTCATTCGCTGATCATACCGCCAGTCCTGTAAGTGACTATCGACATGATCATAAGCCCTGATACTGTAGCTTCTTCCAGGCAAGGCCCCCCCCCCCCCCCACCTCCCTCCCTCCATTGATGCATCTGTGTACATCGTTATTTGATGGTCGGGTGTGGTAAGCATCACACCCGCCAGGAGATTCTCTCTCTTCATCCAACATTGAAGGTGGTGAATAAGAGGTTCCAACACTGACATCTTCGAGTCCAGGGAACCTGTCCTCTGGGGCCACTGTGTCATGAGAAATAACTGGATAGGCTGCCTGCGCAAGGCCGCCTGTGGAATGACTGGTTCGAGAGAAACCATCAACCCAAGCATTCTCAAGTAAACCTGTGCCAGTACATAATGAGTGTTGCACACTGACTGTATTACTGAGATGAGTATTTCTACTCTCTCTTGAGTAGGATAAACATACCCTATCTCTAGATCGAAGAACATCCCCAGGTAAACAAACTTCTGGGATGGAGTCAGCTCTGATTTCTGAAAGTTTATTATCCAGCCAAACCTATCTCCAGATTTGCTGCAAGACTTTCCCGATAGTGTGCTTTTAACAGCCAATCATCTATGTATGTGTGGACTGCTATGCTTCTCCTGCAGAGGTATGCTGTTATTGCAAGAACCACCCTGGTGAAGACCCAAGGAGCCATGGAAATTCCAAATGGTAGAACTTTGAATTCCCACTGTCGGCCCTGGAATGTGAATCTCAGGTACCGACAAAAACTCTTCGCAATTGGAATGTGGAAATAAGCATCCTTCAGATCTATTGACCCCGTCCACATTCCCATCTCCAACCCTGCCAACACTGTTTTGACTGTTTCAATTTTGAAACTCGGTGTGTCTATGAACATGTTCAATGACTTGAGGTTGAGAATTTGTCTCCACCCGCCAGTGCTCTTTGTCACTAGAAACACGGTTGAATAGAAGCTCGGGAAATTTTGCGCCGGTTGAATTGCTCCTTTTGTATGAGGGAATTTATTTCTTCCTCTAGACACAACAGTTGAGCGGGATCTCTTGGAATTTGAGTCCAGATCGGAACCAGAGACAGGTGCGATGGTGGGACTATTGCCCAGTCGGGCTGGTACCTGGCTGAAAGTGGTCCTGGGTTAACCGCTCCCACTCCTGCTTGTGGAAGGTCAATCGACCTCGCACGGGTCCACCTAGGGAGAGTGGTGGACATAAGCAGTGCAAGAGTGGCACTGTCTCTGGTTCTAGCATTGGTTTGGTTCTTGTGGAAATCGGCCCATCAGGCACGAGTCCCATGACCAGATCCTCGCGCATCATAGCTTGTGCCACGGCCCGCTCTTCTCACACCTCGGTGCGTAGGAGGCTGCTTGGCTGGCTGCGCTTGAGGAGCCTGCGACCCCCCACCACTGCAGGCCGGTGCTGGTGTGGCCGTGGCCTATGCTGCGCCGGTGTCTGGCCTCTGACTTGACCAGTGCCACCTCGAGCCTGCTGTGGACGGTACGCAGGGGGCGCTGCGCGAATGTGCTCCCCACGAAGCACCTCAAATTGTTCACATAGCCCCCTCTGATTGTTGACTAGAGTGACTGTCTCCTGGAGGTGTCTACATCCCTCACCCCCAAAGAGACCAGAACCTGACATAGGCGTCCACAGCAGTCTGTTGTACAGATCCTGAGATGGACACAAATTATCTAGTGCAAATGTGCGTCTCGCCCTGACATGTCTAGTCACTGCCCCAGTCATACAGTCCAGAGCGAAGTTAATACCATCCTCGATGGCTCTCTGAACTGAGACAGGGCTTGCTTGGCACGATGCAGATGCTGTTACTACACCCTGTAACAGCTGTGAGACATGCGAGAGCGCCGCTATGGATGATCTCAAGCTCTCGTCTGCATCACGCAACGCAGTGTTTGCTGAGCGCCCTTGCTGAGCGCAGGGCGCTCGAGCACAGCGGTCCCGTGTCAGAACAGGAGCCTGGCCGCATGTCCTCGCCAAGTGCTGTGCGATCATCAGCACTCGGCTTTGGCACTGTACCATATTTCTGGTATTGGCCAGCAACAATACGGCACCGCTTCGTAATCTCGCCCCGGGGGGCCTTTGCAAGCTGTCCATTAGGCTTAATGGACGTCTCTGCCGCCGTGAACATATTAACTATATGGTCTGCTAACGACAGAGATGGCATGGCGGTAACTGCCGGCTTTCCAGCCAACCACAGGTGCTGGTCCCGCTGGCTTGCCAACTGTTCTACACAGAGCTCTGGCCTAACGCTTACCAGCCATTGGCACGCGTCAGACAAGTCCTCCTTTGTGACCACCTGTGAGTGCTCGACAAGGCGCAGGCCTTCATCATCCTCTACTGCACTCGTAGGTGTAAACGTGGCTGGAGCCGTGGATACTGCTGGCAGGCCGTGGAAAACATGCAGGCATGAGAGAGCAGACATGTCCTGCACCATGGCTGGAAAACCAGGAGCCGGCGCCATGGGAGCGTGCGGGGTGTAATCCACCACATCATGGCCTGGACCAGCCACCATCATACCCTCAGCAAGCCGATGTATACGGAAACAGTGGTCATCCGCTCCAACCCGGGCCACCTTTTGAGCCGTGACGGCTACCCCTGCGGAGTAGTTCCATGAAAAAAATTTCCTGTGCCCCACCACCCATCCCATGAGGGTTGCACGATAGTCCATTTTCATGTCCAAGGCTTCAACGGGTGAACACAGCAGAAAATCCTCTTCCTCCTGGCCATCATACACTGCCTCTGAACTAGCAAAGAGCGCTAACCCGGGCTGGCTAGGGAAGGTACCGTAAGAGGAGGCAGTACCTTTCAGGCGCAGACACTCTAGGTGCAAGCCTGTGTCCAGCGGCCCCGGCCCAAGATCAACCGACGAGGCAAGCCCCAGCCGGGATCATTTAGACTTGCTCCAGGATCCATTGGCAAAGCAGCAGGCCTTCGAAGATTTACTGAAGCCACCAATGATTCTGAAACATTTTCAGACCACGGACGACGACGGACACCAGAATCAGCGGTGGGGATTTTCTGCTCGGGGCAGATGAAGATGACAATAAAGTACTCGGCCCAGGGAGCATGCTGCAAAGCAGCTCTGGTACCAAATCTTTTATTGTCTTTTTCATCTCGCCCATCATTTCCAACCTGAGTCTCCATTTCCGAAGAAACAGAGGACTTTCTCTTACCCTTGCCACTTACATTCTTCCTCGCACACTTCTTCTCCTCCGACACCTTATCCTTCGCCTGTAACAACAAGAATTAAGAGAATAAGTCGGGCCCCCCCCCCCATTGTTTACATACATCACATTTTAATAATGAACCGCAAGGTGAATATTTTACACACAAGTGAGGAGCAATCTTTGACTTGATTGAGCCGTTACAACCAACACAACAAGGCTTCTAAAAAAGGGGCAAAACGACGACAAGCTTCTTTTATAATTTAAATAAATTAAATAACTCATAAACTAGAAAGAAAATCACCTATAGACCTACAAAGGATGGTGAAAAAAGATGAACAACCAGCCTCAAATAGGATATTAAAAATAATAATAAGGTTGATTATGACGTCATAATTTCCATAAAAGAAAACAGACGAACAACATCCCGGTGTAAGATGAATTGTATAAATACAAGAGCATACTAAACAGTAATGTGAACACAGTATAAACAAAATCTAGGATTTCCTTTTTCACGAGAGAGTTGATACTTACCTCCCTAATACTTTTGATATTGCTAAATATTGGCTTTCACTCAATAAACACTCAGATTTAAAACAGTTAGGTGCCCCTACTGGGCAGGGAGTCAGAGCGTAGTCTGGCGGATGCCAGCCCCACCACCGCGCATGCGCAGACTAGCACTTCCTCTGACTAGATTATTGGCTGACACACATGCAACTATTAAGAGCCTGAAGACCGAGCCTCTGTGGGGTGGAGAGGCCGGGTCCGTATCTAGGGAGGTAAGTATCAACTCTCTCGTGAAAAAAGAAATCCTAGATTTCGTTTATTTCACTTCAAGAGTATACTTACCTCCCTAATACTTTTGATATTGCCAGAATTCGAAAGTGAATCTGGCGGGAGGGAGGCGAGGTCAAAAGACCAGCTCATCCCAATACGCTTTTCTGCGTTTAAGGCACTTAAACTTCTGAAACTGTAAGAAAAAACAGTCAGGATTTGACTAACCATCGGATAACACCACCGATGTATGAGAGATGACCGAATGTCATATGCGCTCCCCCCCCCTCCTTCCTGGGAGGAAGAGTCGACTGACCTCAATGTCCTATACGCTCTCTACGTACAAGTGCCATGTACTACAGGACAGAGACGAAAAAGCTCCATTTTCGTAACTCTCAACAATGAACCACACAAATACACAAACCATCACCATATTAATAACGGGTAATCGTGACAATACAATCAACAACGGACAACACATGAACAAGACTGACCTTGTTGAAATGGCTGCTGACATCATCTTCCCATCGGTAAAGATTGATGCAGGCCCAAAAAAGTGGGTGTTTCCATAAATTAATTGTGATATATATAAGTAATGAGGAAATCACCTCAAAAAATATAAACCGATTTATTTTTTCAAAACCGACAAGGCGAGAGGATTAGAGGTGTCACGGAGATAATGGTCTGTAAAACTTGACTCACAGTGCCACTGAGCCACCGACATAATATCATCCACAGGGACCCCATTAAATAGGGCCGTGGATGTCACTACGCCGCGGACACTGTGAGCCTTGGCCACGTCAACCTGCTTCCCGGTGGCGGATTTATGGCAAAACTGAATGCATTCCACAATCCACCTGGAAATGGTGTCCTTAGAAGCCCTCCCATGGGGTTCAATATATGACAACCATAACGCTGACTGGTCGGTGCGCCATGCCGCCGTACGTTGTTTGTACCGGCGCAGCGCCCGGACGGGACACCATGCTTTAGAATTAGGATCATATCTAGTTAAAGCAGGCAAAATAATAGGTTGACCTGGATATTTCAACGACTGATTTTTAGCCAAGAAATTAATCCTAGGTAGCAGCTTAAGGCCTTCCCCTGAAACCACAAAACGGTCATCCTCGGCTGATAAGGCATGAATCTCACTCCTACGCCTAGCCGAGGCCGCAGCAATTAAAAACACAGTCTTCAGTGTTAATAGTTTCATAGAAATGGAACTAAGTGGTTCAAAAGGCTTATCACCTAGTACTTGAAGCACTAGCGATAAACTCCAAGACGGAATCACAGGAGGATTCCTTGGTCTTAGATTGCCCATGCCTTTAATTAATACATTCAATGTATTTACTTCATCACTTCCCCTCTTAGCCAAGCAAGGAATAACAGACATTAATGCTGACTTATAACCAGCAATAGAGTTAGGCTTGAGGCTATAGGCATCATAGAGGTGACAGAGGAAATCAGCTACTACTTGAATAGATGAATCCATTGGATCAATACATCTTTTTGAGCACCATTCTGCAAATCTGTTGATTTTATAATTATATGCTCTGGAGGTTGACCCCCTCCTGGCTTTGGCCATAAACATGGCTGCTTGCTCAGAAAAGCCCTCCTTAATTCTAGATTCCTTGACAACATCCATGCAGTCAATCTGAACATTGACGGATTGTTGTGAAGGGCCTTGCCCTGGAAGATAATATCGTCCATCAGAGGCAGAGGAACCGGATTGCAGACCAGAAGGTCCAGCAGATCCGTATACCATGATCGGCTTGGCCAATCCGGGGCGATCAGAAGCACTTGGCATTCCTCTTGTCTGATTTTCTGAAGAATTTTTGGAATCAGGATTGCTGGAGGGAATGCGTATGCATACATTCTCCCCCAGCTGATAGCTAACGCATCTGTTGCGAAAGCGCTTGGATCCGGAATCGGAGAGACGTACGTCGTCATCTTCGCATTCTTCTTCGTTGCGAACAAATCGATGTTGGGTTTCCCCCAATGGTCGAACAGACGATCCGCCACACATTGATTTAGTTGCCATTCCGTGGGTAAAACACTCATCCTTCGGCTCAATGAGTCTGCTAGCAGGTTTAACCTTCCCGGAATATGAACTGCTTTCAAGGTAATCTGGTGATCCAGACACCAACAAAGCAGTTTCCATGTCATCATACAGAGACTGGGCGACTTCGTTCCGCCCTGGCGGTTTATGTAAGTCACAACTGTTGAGTTGTCTGAACGAATAAGAACAATCTTGCCCTGAACTTTCTGTAAGAAATGTTCCAGGCCCAGGACTACTGCTCTTAGCTCCAGTAGATTTATATGTTCCTGTGACTGTTCCAGATTCCAAAGCCCTGATATCGTGGATTCTTCCAGGCAAGCTCCCCAGCCCTCCATCGATGCATCTGTATACACAGTCACCTGAGGGTGGGGAGGGGTTAGCAAAACCCCCGGTAAGAGATTCTCTGTATTCAACCACCATTGCAGGTGGTGAATCAGAGGCGCCAACACTGACACATTCGAGTCCAGCGAACCTGTACTCTGGGTCCATTGTGTCATGAGAAACAACTGGATCGGCCGCCTGCGTAAGGCGGCCTGAGGAATGACTGGTTCCAACGAAACCATCAACCCCAGCATTCTCAAGTAAACCCGTGCCAGGACATGACGACTGTCGCACACTGACTGAATCAACGAGATGAGTATTTGAACTCTCTCCTGAGTAGGATAAACATATCCTGTCTCCAGATCGAAGAACATCCCCAGGTAAACAAACTTCTGGGATGGAGTCAGCTCTGATTTTGGGAAATTGATCATCCAGCCCAAGTCTGTGAGAATTTTCAAAACAATCTCCAGATTGGCGGACAAACTTTCCCGGGTGTGCGCTTTCAACAGCCAGTCGTCTATGTACGTGTGGACTGCTATGCTTCTCCTGCGGAGGTATGCTGTGATCGCAAGAACCACACGGGTGAAAACCCGAGGAGCCGTGGAAATTCCGAAGGGCAACACCCTGAATTCCCACTGTCTGCCCTGGAATGCAAATCTCAGGAAGCGACAGAAACTCCTGTGGATGGGGATGTGGAAATAAGCGTCCTTCAAATCTATCGACGCCGTCCACATCCCCCTCTCCAACCCCGCCAACACCGAGCGCACCGTTTCCATCTTGAAACTGGGCGTCTCGATGAACTTGTTCAATGGCTTGAGGTTGAGAATCGGTCTCCACCCACCGGTGCGTTTTGTTACCAAGAACAGGGTTGAATAGAAGCCCGGACACCTTTGTGCCGGCTGAATAGCTCCTTTTTGTACGAGGGAATTTATTTCCTCCTCGATACACAACCTTTGATCTGGATCTCTCGGAATGGGAGTCCAGACTGGCACCAGAGACAGTCGCGACGGCGGGCCTGTCATCCACTCTGGATGATACCCCACGGAAAGCCATCGCAAGACTAAACGGTCCTGAGTTAACCGTTCCCACTCTTGCATGTGGTCGGCTAGCCGGCCTCCCACCGGTCCACCTAGGGACCGCGGTGGACACAAGGCATGCAAGAGCGGCACTGTCTCCGTCGCCATACACACCGGCGTGGTCCTTACCGCGGTAAGCGCCCTGTCAGGAACGATAACCACGCCCAGATCCTCGCGCGACCCGCCCCGCCCCGCGCGCACCTCGGTGCACGGGCGGCTGCCTGGCTGACGGCGGCTGAGGAGCCTGCGCCCCCCTCACTGCTGGCCGAATCGCACGCGGCCGAGGCCGGCGCTGCGACGGCGGCTGGCCTCTGACTTGGCCAGCACCACCTCGAGCCTGCAGGGGACGATACGCAGGGGCCGCGGCGCGAACGTTAGCACGACGCAGTACCTCAAACTGTTCGCGCAGCGCCCTCTGGTTATTCACCAGGGTGACCGTCTCCTGGAGGTGGCGACATCCCTCACCTCCAAAAAGACCAGGACCCGTCATAGGCGTACGGAGTAGCCTATTATACAGGTCCTGAGACGGGCACAGATTGTCCAGGGCAAATGTGCGTCTTGCCCTGACACTCCTGGTCACCGCCCGCGTCATACAGTCCAGCGCCAGGTTAATACCATCCTGGATGGTTCGCTGGACCGCGAGCGGGCCTGGCTGGCGCGATGCGGATGCCGTTACTACCCCCTGTAACAGCTGGGAGACGTGGGACAGAGCGGCAATCGAAGCCCTCCCACTCTCCTCCGCATCACGCAACGCGGTATTCGCCGAACGCAACGCGTTCACGCACAAGACCCCCGCGTCAGAACGGGATCCTGGCCGCGTATCCTCACCCAAAGCCGCGCGGTCATCCACGCTGGGCTTGGGTACCACACCGTACCGCTGGTAGTCCAGGGGCACGATGCGACAACGCCTGGCCACCTCGCGAGGGGCCTTCGCGAGACGTCCACTCGTGTTAATGGACGCCTCCGCCGCCTTGAACATGTCAACGACATGCTCCGCCAGCGGCAGAGAAGGCATAGCGTTAGCAGTTGGTTTCCCAGCTAACCACGGCGTGTGAACACGGTGGCTAGCCGACTGCTCCACGGGCAGATCAGGCCTAACGCTCACCAACCACTGGCAAGCGTCATACCAATCCTCCTCCGTGGCTAACTGCGAGCGCTCTACAAGACGGGGTCCTTCGTCTTCCTCCTGAGCGCAAGCAGTAGAGCTTGACGGCGGGTACGCTGATACACCTGGCAAGCCAGGGAAAACATGCGGGCCTGACAGCACCGGCATGAGAATATCACTGGTTTGACCAGGAGCAGGCACCGCGGTAGAGCGCGGGGTATATATAGCCCTACCACGGGCCCGGCCAGCACCAGCTACACTCTCGGCAAGCCGAGGTATGCGGTACCGCTGGCCATCAGCAGCGCCCTGGGCCACCACCTGAACCGCGGACCTTACTCCAGGGTGAGTAATACCGTGGAAAAAAACGCCTGTATTCCCCGCGAGGGGTGCACAAACGTCTTCATCCATGTCCACGTCGTCAGACGGCGACCCTAGCAGGTAATCCTCATCACCCTGGTCAGAAAGATTAGACCCCGGGTCAGCAAAGAGAGCTAACCCGGGCTGACCAGGAACGGTGCCATAGGAGGTACTGGCCACCGCGGCGTGCGGATACCCCTGGACTGATAAGCAGCCAGCGGGTTCCAGCGACAACCGTCCACGGTCCCCTATCGGCGCGGCAATAAGCCTGCTGCCAGGGCCGTGGAACGCCCCCTCTAATGGGGCCACCTCTGAATCGTCGGACAACGGAAGCGGACTAAGGAAAATCGATCCAGAGGCGGGGATTACCTGCTCCGAAGCCGATGATGAGGACAATAAAGGATCTGGTCCAGGAAGCATGCCACGAAGCAACCCTGGAACCAAATCTTTTATTGTCCTCTTCATCTCTCCCAACATCTCGGTCCGGAAGGTCTCCATATCCACCGCGGACGAGACCTTCCCCTTACCCTTCTTACTTACAACCTCTCGTTTCCGCTTCTTCTTCTTCTCCTCCACTACCACCTTGTCCGTCGCCTGTAAGCAGCACAAGAATTCGGACATTAACTCGCCCCCCCAGTGCTTACATATGTCACAATTAATCAATGGACCACAAGGGCTACATCGATAACACAGATGCGGCCAGAACTTCACATGCATAAAACGTCCACAGGACGCGCAACCCGGTCCCTGAAACAGGGCAAAGGACAAGGAGTATGAGCAACTAGTTAAGCTTAGAAACTCAATCCAACTCAAGGAGAAGGAAAACGATCATAAAGATCAATATACATCAAAAACCAGCCTAGCGCTTGAATTGCTAATAAATACATAGCCAGCTGATTATGACGTCATTAATCCCGTGACAGGAAAAATTCGATCCCAACAAAACATCCAAGTGCAAAGACGAATTGTATGCTGAATGGATAAGTTGACTACACAACCATCAGATACATATAGATAACTCTTTACTGGCAAAAATGTTAATTATCTCCCTTTGATTGTTTACAATAATTAACATCACCACATTATCAATAACTAGATACCTGACACTTTGTATAGACAAACCATCCAACGTGACGAACCGGAAACTCCACCATCTGCACGCCTCTTAACTCTCTCCACCTCATGGGGAAGGAATTGGAACAAGAGGGCAAAGTGAGAAGACCTTTATACCAGGCCTCCAACTCACTGGACATAATTTTTCATTTGGTTAGATAACCTAACAGTGTTAGTAGGAAATGGAACCATGGTGGAGAGAATACTAATTCTCTGGTACTGTGACGTCACCACCTAGCGTCATACAGACCTGTGGACATAAACAGAAAGAGAAATTAGTCCTAGGTAGCACCGAGTTGATATAACCCAACCAACCAAGGCGCTTATCACGGTAAACGCGAGTCCCGGAAACACAATACACCGGGAAGAAAACTCGCTAATTTTACTAGAAGTCACCTGATTTAAAGGTCCTCCGTCCTCCTGTGGCGACGTATTCCTATCCGCCATCCAAAAAAGTGACTAACACTCCAAACAAACACCACTTAAACAGTTTAAGAGAGCGAAAAAGCTATTGAACAAAAAAACATGTGTGATCTCTTTGCCAATAATCTAGCAAAGAGGAAGTGCTAGTCTGCGCATGCGCGGTGGTGGGGCTGGCATCCGCCAGACTACGCTCTGACTCCCTGCCCAGTAGGGGCACCTAACTGTTTTAAATCTGAGTGTTTATTGAGTGAAAGCCAATATTTAGCAATATCAAAAGTATTAGGGAGGTAAGTATACTCTTGAAGTGAAAATAGCTCATGAGAATGATATAGATAAACAGTATGACTGAAAATATATTGGCAGCAAATAATCACAAATATTTTCAAATATTTTACAGTGCCATAAAGCATAACTAGAGTACCTAAGGCATACCACCACGTCCAGCTCTTGGAAGCTCAACCAGAAAATCACTCTTCATCATCACTCACTTACTTATTTAAAGGGAAGGGTGGGACCAGAGGGCAGAACGACAAGCTCTCTCTTATGGGAGCCTATATCACTCTGGGCATAGTCTTTTTTCCTAACATTTATAGGGAAATAGTGGAGACAAAGATGTGTACAAACCTCCTGACAGAATCAGAGATATTAGCATTTTATGGCACCAGATAATAGTTACCAGTTTTCTGAGCCACGTCCCGGAAATAGGTGACACCTCGTAATTAAGACGTAATTAAAACACAAGAGGCCCAAGGGGCCTTAATCGCTCACCTGGACAATAGGCATTTCAACTAGAATGCTGCTCTTTATCAACAACATGGCCACCAAACCGTTTATCCGACAGTTTCGAAAATTGCAAATTTGAGATCAGAATACCCAAAAACACGTATAAAACCAATTTCCGCCTCAAAATCCATCAAATAAAAAAATCCAATATGCCCACCAAACATGCTATATTTTGATTGGCCCACGGCGGCCATGTTTTTTTTACGGATCAACTGCTCTTGAACAAACTTTAATGGCCCTTAGGCCCTAATCATATCTGCCAAATTTTGGCCCGATCCCTTCAGCGCTTCTGGAAAATAAGTCATTTTCACTACAACTAGGTCAACCAAGATGGTCGCCGAACCATTTGACAAATCAAGTTCCCTTGCCATAAATCATATTTCATGAGGTTTACATCAATCCCCCAAGAGGTTTCGGAGAAGATTTTTAAAGACGTTTCCTAAAATCGGCCTAAATCCAAGATGGCCGCCTGCCAAATTGGCCGATCGGGTTCATTTGAACAAATTTAGATCTCTATGCCCTATGAATGCTTCCTCCCAAATATAATTGAAATCGGCCCAGTGGTTCTTGAGAAGAAGTCGTTTAAAGAATTCCCCATTGCTTTAGTATGGGCCCATTACTTTACTATGGGAGCCTATGGCGGGAAAACAAACCAAGATGGCAGCCAAACCGTCTATCCGACAGTCTCGAAAGTGGCATATTTGAACTCGCCACACTGATAAGCATATATAAAACAATTTTCGCCATCAAAATACATCAAATACAAAAAAGCCAATATGACCAAGAAACGCTGAATTTTGATTGGTTGATGGCGGCCATGTTTTTTAATGAACAAACTTCAAAGGCACTTGGTCCCTAAGCATATTTACAAAATTTCAGCTCTATCCCTTCAGCGGTTCGGGAGAAGTCGTTTTCGCGAAAACTAGGTCATCCAAGATGGCCGCCAAGCAAATCGGCCAATCAGGTTGCCTTGAACAAACTTGGGTCTACCATTGCCTCAGATGATGTGTTATGAGGTTTGAATCAATTCCTCCAGCGGTTTCGGAGAAGATTTTTTAAAGTGTTTCTAAAAATCAGCCATTTTGGCCGACTTGGATTTTGACCGATCCGCTTCGTTTGAGCAAACTTAGATCTCTATGCCCTATGAATGCTTTTTCCAAAATATAATTGAAATTGGCCCAGTGGTTCTTGAGAAGAAGTCGTTTTAAAGGAAAGGTTGATGGACGGACGGATAGATGACGGACAGACACACGACGGACGGTCGCCAAGACATAAGCTCACTTGGCCTTTCAGGCCAGGTGAGCTAATAATTGTACTAGAGTTCACCTGGTAACTCGGTCCTGGCGTGGCCTCAGACGAATTAAACTGATCAGACATTATCTCTAGTGTTCCAAATTGAGCAAAACGTAGCAAGTGGATACAAAAACACAAGTATGTGATTCAGGCCAATAGTCAAGAAAGAGGCAGTGACAGTCTGCGCATGCGAGGTTGGGGCGGCATCCGGCTGGCTGTCACCTGTCTACCTGCCCAATCAGGGCACCTATCTTTTTTAATCTGGGGTTATTGAGTGAAGGTCGATATTTAGGAAATATCATAGTGTGTTAGGGAGGTAAGTATATCTCTTGAAGTGAAAGTCAATCTATATAATTTACACACGCGTGATCCTGAGTTAATTAACAGTCTCGCTGCTGAATTTCTGCAGAGTGCATTTTGCATGCGCTTTA